>RJWK010022540.1:0-13145 GCA_004363435.1 Platanista minor
ACTGAATATTGTTCCCTGTGCTCTACAGTAGGACCTTGTTCATCCTCTGGGATTCCTTAAGAAGGGAAATCGTTCATCCCGAGGGGCCCCATTTTTCAGGTTGCTCATGGAGGAGCAGGGATTTTTCAGCGAATATATGCCTTGGGTTAGGATGTAACATCAAGCTAAGCTTTCTGCTGTGAGACCACTGTTTCACTCCTGATGTGTCCGTCCCTGTGTAATGAGGAGCTATCCTCCTGTGTGCTGGAACTTCCAGACTCTCCCTGCCCACCCCCGTGGCGGCGGAGCCAGGCTGCAGCAGCATCGCTGCAAAGACGCTGCTTCCCCTCACGACTAAGGGCCCATTTCCCCTGAAGGCTCAGTCACCCGGCTCGGTAACTAGCACACTGGGGACCAAGGCGCTGCCTGGGTGGCCCCTCTGATTGGCGGGAATGTCGGGGACCAGACCTTTCAGTGGGCAAGCCGAAGGTCCCATGCAGGTTTTATTGGACAACAGGCTCCAGATGCGATGACTGTGCCTCGGGCTTCTTTGGCAACCCCTCGGACGTGGGGGGCACGTGTCAACCTTGCCAGTGTCACCACAACATCGACACGACGGACCCAGAAGCCTGTGACAAGGAGACCGGGAGGTGCCTCAAGTGCCTGTACCACACGGAGGGCGAGCACTGCCAGCTCTGCCGCTTCGGTTACTATGGTGACGCCCTCCAGCAGGATTGTCGCAGTAAGATGCACGTTCCCTTTGCCCTCTCCTTTGGATGACTTCCACTCTCTTCCTCCTCCTCCTCCTTGGGGGGTTTTATTCTTCTCGGGTTTATCTCATCGGGGAAAATGCTTGTTCAGAGGGGGTAAAATTTCACTGGTGACACAAGAAAGATGAGGGTGAATATTTTTTTCGTTTCTTTGCATCCTTATTTCTTGGCAGAGCTGAAGTGTCGAGCTGTGGCTCAGTGCCTGAAAGGGAACCAAAAGCTGGGTCGCTGTCCCCGTGATAAATGCCATTCCATAGAGTATATTGATTTTACGTTCTGCCCATGAACTTGCTGATGGGCTGGGACTTCTGCGTACTAAATACGCACTTTGGTCCGTGCCTTTTCGGACGTCAGTGATGGATAGAGCCTTCCAGCTTCAGGAAAAGAAAGAAGGAACATCTCTGAAGTCTCTGTTGTTTTGGAACACATTATTTCTCTCTCATCACAAGATCAGCCAGCATTTCCTGCTGTGGCTGCACGGCCCCCGAGGCCCCTGTCTTTGTTGATACAGACACGTGCGGAATGTTGAGGACCAGCAGGACCTGACTGCTTTAAGCCTTCCTAGCTTAAAGGGCTTCTCCCTGCCACGGCTCACACAGCCATGACTGTTCTTCCCTGCCAAGAGTTTGAAATCATTAGGTATCTCCGTTCCCACAGCATAGGTTTTATTTCCAGTTAAATCTTCAACTTTACTATGACTCACCAGCTGCTAATTAAATCAAGTATTTTGAAAATCCTGCCAGGCAGAATGTGTCATTTTGCAGGTCTGCCTGGGAAATGTCAGAACTGCATGGAACATCATAAGAAGATGAAGACCACCGTTTTAGGTTTTTTTTAATCCCCTCTGTTCCTTTCTCTACTTGTTTGCATTTCCAAGTCGAAATCTGGAGAGGGAAAATGGTAGTCATTTGACGTAGCTGACTTTTGCGTGATCTGTATGTTTTCTGAGTGTGTCTCTGTAAGTACATCTGACCGGTTCTTTTTTTCAGAGTGTGTCTGCAATTACCTGGGCACCGTGCAGGAGCACTGTAACGGGTCTGACTGCCAGTGCGACAAAATCACCGGGCAGTGCTTGTGTCTCCCTAATGTGATCGGCCAGAACTGTGACCGCTGTGCGCCCAACACCTGGCGGCTGGCCAGTGGGACAGGGTGTGACCCGTGCAACTGCGATGCTGCTCATTCCTTTGGGCCGTCTTGTAACGAGGTGAGGTGTTGTGGCCTGCGGAGGCTGTCATGGCATATGGAAAGATGACTTTGAGGCCTGGTGACAACTATTTGGTGGCCGGGCCCCAATTAGAGAAAGGCACCGCTCCTTGTCAACAGCCTTGCCCCAGGGCACACAACTTGGCAAACACAGTGCAGACTGGATATCCACCGTCACCGGGTCCCCCTTGGCTGGGGCTGCGTAACTGTGCCCAGAGGCCCCATCGGATGCACCCCGTAGCACTGCAGCCTAGCACCCCAGCTGAAGGGGTGCAGACTCGCTTTAGAATGGACAAGGGGGGCCGTTTTTCTTCAATACCTGGCTGCCGAATCAGGCTTTTCTTTTCCTTAACCACACAGCCTGAAATGAGCCACATAGTCATACCCAACATTGTAGAAAGTTCTCCTGTTCCCTGACACACACAGAATGGTGAGTGAGTCACAGGTGGTCCAGGCTTGTGAGCGATATGAGGAAACACGTCAATGGAAGGAGACGTGCCCTGGGCCTTCCCAGCCCCAGTTGCAAAAGAGCAGTTAGGAGACACCGGCCTGGGGCCCTCAGCACCTGGGATCAGCGTAAGACGCCCTGTTCCTGGTCAGGTGTGAGGCCTTCTCAGGCAGGCAGATGGGTCTCCCTTCCCGTAACTGGCAGCCGGAAAAGGCAGTGCAGCCTGGCCTTGGCCCGGCAGCCTGTCTGACCCGGCTCTGTCTTCTGGCCGCAGTTCACGGGGCAGTGCCAGTGCATGCCTGGCTTCGGAGGCCGTACGTGCAGCGAGTGCCAGGAGCTTTTCTGGGGGGACCCCAGCGTGGAGTGCCGAGGTGAGGCGTGGGCACCGGGCTCTCCGGTGGAGTAGGGGGGAGGGGTGTCTGAGGGAGCCTTTTGTCCAGTACAGCACAAATGAACTTGTCTATAAAAACGAGGTTTGATTACAGAAGAAATGCATGCTCATGGTTTAAAAACAAAAATTCCTGGAGGCATGTAAGTGGTAAAAAGTGGACCTGCTGGCTCCCAGCTCTGTTCCCCAGGGGTGAGGTTTGTCTCAGCACAGACAAGCATACGTACGTACCCCAACTACACACAAAATGGCCTTATTTTTTTATTATTTTTTAAGTGGAAGTATAGTTGATTTACAGTGCATCAGGTGTACACCAGAGTGATTCGGATATATATGTGTGTGTGTGTGTGTGTGTATAAAAATATACTTTTTCAGATTCTTTTCCTTATAGGTTATTACAAGATACTGAGTAGAGTGCCCTGTGCTCTACAGCAGGTCCTTGTTGGTTATCTGTTTTACATATAGTAGTGGGTATAAATGTGAATCCCAACCTCCTTATTTATCCCTCCCCCACTCTTTCCCCCGTTGGTAACCGTAAGTTTGTTTTCTCTGTCTGTAAGTCTGTTCCTGTTTCGTAAATAAGTTCATTTGTACTATTTTTTAGATTCCACCTATAAGGGATATTATATTTGTCTTTTTCTATCTGACTTCCTTCACTTAGTATGATCATCTCTAGGTCCATCCATGTTGCTGCAAATGGCATTATTTCATTCTTTTTTATGGTTGAGTAACCAGAATGGCTTTTAAAAATGCTTTTTAACCAAAATGTGCTCATATTCACCATCGAGTTTTGCAAATTGACTTTTTCCCCCTCTGAACAGTATTTTGGGGCCAGCTTTCTTGTCTGCACAAGCAGAGCTAAATGTTTGGGTAAGATTGTTTGATCCCAGTGTAACAAGCAGGTGGTGCTGACAGTTAAAGCCCTCGGCAGGAGTGTACTGTCCTCATCAGCGGGGACAACAAAGGAACAGGTGACAGGAGCGCCACGTCCCACTTAGGCTTATGATTAACTAGGACTGTGAGGGAAAACGATGTCTTCTTAAGAACAAAACTTGTTACAATCATGTGAATCAGAAGGATTGCTTAATTTTTAGGCTGTTACAATTTTGTTTGACGTGCCATGAAAGCATTTATGGGAAAGATTTGTCTCTTTTTTTTTTTTTTTTTTTTTTCTTGCTGTACGCGGGCCTCTCACCGTCGCGGCCTCTCCCGTTGCGGAGCACAGGCTCCGGACGCGCAGGCTCAGCGGCCACGGCTCACGGACCCAGCCGCTCCGCGGCATGTGGGATCTTCCCGGACCGGGGCACGAACCCGCGTCCCCTGCATCGGCAGGCGGACTCTCAACCACTGCGCCACCAGGGAAGCCCTATGGGAAAGATTTTAATAGACTGTTGCTATTCTGTATTCCTCTTCTTTCTTTCCTACTTGGGTTTTCTGCCCTATGTTTTAAGTTTATGGATAAACATCTGTAGTTTCTTATTTGCTCTTTGATACATTTTCTTCATTACACATCTGAAATTCTAGGTCCCTGTTGGACTCTACGTTAAAAAAAAAAATCGTTTTCTGTTTTGGATACAACTGTAGTGAGAAATAATACAGATCTGCAAGTTAGCGGTTCATTCAGAATATTCTGTCGAAAGTCACAAACCTAGATACTGTGTGTTCTTTGAGTCAACTCATCTGTTCCTTAACAGCCAGAAGACTTCAAACAGTGGACACGACCAGAACCAATGGCATATGATTTTTTTTTTTCATTCGGGGTGTGGCCAGAAGGGTCTGTACTAACATCTTAGATGAGATGAAGGTTTGCTCCACAGAGGAGGTATGAAGGCTGTGTTGATTAGTGTGCTTTAATTCATCATCCTTCAGTCCCGACGTTGGTTCTTAACGGGATCTGATTTTGTCACATCCTTTAGAAGGTCCGTGACATTCAGTGGACCACTTGATTCGAGATGTCTCCTGCACGTAAGATCCTGCTTAAAATCTGGTTTCTCCAGAGCTCTAACCACAATTCTGTTAAATTCCTCAATCTTGTACTACCCCAAGGGCTTGATTTTCTCCAGATAATAGTTCTATCATTGCTTATAGCCTGATTCTGTCAGCATGTGTCATTGGCAAAATAGCTTTGGCTGCCAAAGCTTTCTGACCTTTTGCTCCATCTAAGCTTTATTAGCATGAAAAACCTGTTTCCTGGAGTCAGAGTCAATTAGAGGATTGTTCATTTAATACTCAGAACGTTACCCCTTACCCTTTAATCTTTAAACTTTCGCCTCTAAATCTGCCAGAGACATTGTGGCTTATAGGAACAGTATCAACTTGTTCAGGTCAAAAGTTAGATCATGTTTTAGAAACTTTGCAAAGACAGAGATCCACAGCATCCATGTTCGCCAACTTCTCTGTTGGTTTCATCTAGAAGAAAGGTCAGCCTGTTACATAAGAAACTATGGGGACCCAAATGCTTTCAACACCCTGTGGAGGCAGCTTGTAACTGACAAGGCACCCAGAGAGGGGGAGAACTGAGTTAACGATGGGGGAGTCCTGGCCAGCTGCGGGCCTTGTGCACACAGGATGGCAGTCGGAGCAGGACCAGTATAATATGATGAGGGCAGGGACAAAAATTCAGGAGTGGAACAGAGTCACCAGTGAAAACGGGAGGATAAGAACTTGAAGGGACAGGGTCCAGCGACCAGCAGGGACAAGAATAGGTGTCATCTGAAATTAGGTGGAACTATGGGGAAAAAAAATGTGACCACTTTTCTCAAATTACATCATTCATTGCTCAAGAGTCTTCACTTTCAAATCATTTAGTTGAACAGGGCACACGTTTAGACTTTTCTTCTTTTTTTTTTTTTTTTTTTTTTTTGCGGTACGCGGGCGTCTCACTGTTGTGGCCTCTCCCGTTGCGGAGCACAGGCTCCGGACGCGCAGGCTCAGCGGCCGTGGCTCACGGGCCCAGCCGCTCCGCGGCGTGTGGGATCTTCCCGGACCGGGGCACGAACCCGTGTCCCCTGCATCGGCAGGCGGACTCTCAACCACTGCGCCACCAGGGAAGCCCCACCAGTTTAGACTTTATGGGGCCACCTTGCTAGTGTTTCTTAAACCCAGGCTGACTGGAAATGTGGGCCATAGGTGAGAGGCTCTGGGGAGTGGCCATTTTTTTCCATCCTGCTTGTTTCTCATTTCGAACTGTTTTTTTGTAGAAAATCGAAGTACATTTTTTTTTTTAGACATAATTTTTTTTTTTTTTTTAAATGCTTGTCATCTTTTCTCAGGCTGGGATTCATTTACAGGCACGCACCTTTTTATTTCCAGAGTGGCTCAGGAAATCAGATTTAATTTGATTCTTTAGAGAGAACCACAGATACTCTTGTTAGTAGAGGGAAGGCTTGTCTACGGCCATGTGCCGAATCCAGCTCACAGCCTGGGCTGGTGAATAAAGTTTTAATGGAACACAGCTATGCTCATTTGTTTACGTATTGTCTGGGGCTGCCTTCATGCTGCAGTGCCCGAGTTGATCCGGTTGTGACAGAGCCCATAGGGCCTGCGAAGCCTAAATACGCACTATCTCTAATAGAAGACGTTTGCCAACTCCTGGGCCAGACAGCCAGCTCACTTCTGCAGATGAAGTCATAGTCATTCCCCAACTTTCATGTCAAAACTGAAGTTACAGTAGTGAGGCCAAAAAACAAAAGCTGGGGCTGGAGGAGGGTAGAGAATTTAAAGGAAAAGAAAATCGCATTTCAGAGATGAAAAAGCATTTAAATTTCCCGCATTAAAGTAAAATAGAAAAGCCTAAGTAAAATACGAGTAAAGCTTTGGGCACGACAGCACATCCTGGGGTCCCGTATTGCTGTGAGGCAAGGTCCACGGCAAAAGCGAATAAACCCAGTCACCTGATTTTAGGATATAGCACTCTCTCGGTCCCCAGGCAGGTTCAAGTTTCAAAAGGAAAGAGCGGGGAGCAGTGGGGATTGGATGCAGCAGAGGAGAGCTGCTCCCTGAGAAGGGGGGCTGGGGGGGGCGGAGCTTGCAGGCTGTGGGGAAAGGGTAGGTAAAGTAGCAGGACGGCTGGAGGTGAGTGGTGCTGTCCTTTGCAGCATCAGAGGAGGGAAGCCCGGTAGGAACTGGAGTCACTTGGCAGGTGTCGTGGAAGCTGTCTTCGTGGAGGGTAACGAGGAGCTTTGGTTTCACCACTGGGGATGGATTTTCTTCAATGGGCAGGGGAGGTCTGCAGACGGGGAGGGGAGGATGCAAAGAGAGCAGAAAAGTTACACCTGCTGACAGAGGCACGCGGGACGATGCTTCCCTTTCTGGCATTCACTTGCTAACGCTCTCCTCTAGATCTCAATCTCTCTAAAATGGGTACAATATTTTTCATCTGCCTACCTCTTAGAGAACATGTTTTATTTACTTATTTTTTTAATTGAAGTATCGTTGCTGTACAGTATTATATGTTACAGGTGTCCAATATAACGATTCACGATTTTTAAAGGTTATGCTCCATTTATAGTTATTATAAAGTATTGGCTATATTCCCCGTGTTGTACAAGATATCCTTGTAGCTTATTTTATACCTAAGAGTTTGTACCTCTTGTTTTAAATGATGAGAAAACTTAGTAAAAATTGAGAGAACCCGCTGCCCACATAACCAAGAATATATTCATAGATGAAGGTAGAATTCTCATGGCTCGTTAAAATGACGATGGTCTGTCTCATTGTTAGGATGCTGTTCGTCATCTTCACAATTTGTTCAGCTTAAAAATCAGGCGACAACTTTTGCTCTATACACTCTTCTTCTTCCCAAGAGAAAGTTTTTGATCCTCTGCCAAATAATCCCATTCCTTAAAGCCACAGTGAGTTGCAGGTCCCTCTGGACTCCTACGCCTTTCTCTGAAGAGAGGAGGAAACCCATTGGCCCCCGTCAGAGAGAGCCTGCACAGTTAGCTGAGAATTTTTCCCATCCTAGTGAATGTGAGAGATGACTGATTGGAGAGTCTCCTTCACAATGTTAGTGTCTTTGAGGTTTTAAATTGTCAGGTGAGAACCAACCTTTACTCTTAGGGGAGGTCTTTTTACAAGGTCCTAAGTGTGGGCCTTCTAGTTCTTGCCTCCCGGGTGACCCCACTAGAGAAGCAGTTCTGGAAACTCTGTAAGGGAAAGAAGCACGTGCCCACCGGCCCTTTAGCAGTTTCCCAGCTTCAGTTTGAAACGAAAACCTGATGCGTTTTAGGTAGTCATTTGGTACCCTTCCAGAGAAAGGTCAAGATCGACTTTTTCAGTGATGAAACTGCAATCCAGCCATCTGTGAAATTTGACGGTACTTTTCAAATGGAGGAATGTTGTCAGCTGAGTGGGTCCTGGTCTCTGGAGGGCGGCGAAGCTCTGCCCCGCCTCTGCGATGTTGGTCGTGAGGGGAAGGGTCCAGAGATCAGCTGGGACGAGAATTAGGTGGACTATGGGAAAAGAACATGACCGTTCTTCTCAAATTATGTAATTAATTGCCAAATACGCTTTCCATTGCTAATCTTTCAGTTGAAGTGGTTTGTTGGAGGGCACAGGTTTAGACTTTCTGGGACCACCTATATGCTTCTGGAAAGACTTGAGTCATAGCTAAGTATTCTCCTTACGGATAAAAAATGTAGCTGTGTGGGGCTTCCCTGGTGGCGCAGTGGTTGAGAGTCCGCCTGCCGATGCAGGGGACACGGGTTCGTGCCCCGGTCTGGGAAGATCCCACATGCCGCGGAGCAGCTGGGCCCGTGAGCCATGGCCGCTGAGCCTGCGCATCCGGAGCCTGTGCTCCGCAACGGGAGAGGCCACAACAGTGAGAGGCCCGCGTACCGGGGGAAAAAAAAAAAAATGTAGCTGTGTGAAAGACAAACAAGGAAAAGCCTTAATGGGAGGGCACTTGCCTTCTACATCCCACAGTTTGGGGCCAATATTTTCCCCCTCAAAGATGCCCATGACAGAATGAGAGCAAGACATGCCTTTACCAATGACCTTAAATGAAAAGTTGTTAGAGAAATTAAAAATAAAGTTAACATAGGCACACAGCCCTTGCCCCCAGCATGAATCTAGTGAAAACCTCTTTAGGACTGAACTGAAGTGTACCTTTGTATTATCTAGGGGAAAGAAAGGTTTTCAAAGCATGTGCAGCATCTGCTACCGTTGTCCCAAGACTAAGGGGGATGGTAAAATAGGACAGATCTGCTGGGCCACTGAGGCCCCAAACAAGGCTACCTGCTGGGGCCCGCGGGACAGGAGCAACTGACAGTCTGATTCATTTCACATGGCATCATGAAGGCCCCCCCACTTGCACAGGTCCTGAGGTCTGTGCATCAGCTTCCATGGCTTAACTCGAGGCTCATGACTGCTCCACTCCACACACATACACACTTAACAGGCAAAAGGGAGGAGAACAGCTGGGAAGATAACAGTCAGTACTCCCCAAAATGGGGTGTAGCAGACCTCAGCATCAGCATCTCCTGCCAACTGCTAGAAATACAAATTCTCAGACCTCACTGGTTCCAGATCTGGGGGTGGAGTGGAAACGTGTTAAATGAGTCCTGCACGTGATCCTGATGCATGCCGGAGTTTGAGACTAGGACCTAGATGACCCAGGTAACTTACAGCTTTTTGGAAGATGACTAAATTTTATGAGATATGGAAATTCATTCCTAAAGTCTGAAGTTCTTCCCATCCTCCTGATTGTAGAAACTGATGAAGGCATTGGTTTCCCCAAGCCTTTTCCATTCTTTTTCTGGGGTGTCATTAGGTATTCCACTAGAGAAAGACCCAACAGTCCAATGAGTCTGGGATATGACTGGGTAAAAAAAAAAAAAAATGTGAAACAGGGTTTTTCCTGCAGAACTCCTATGAGTCTTTAATATGCTGTGTGTTTTGAACCTTCAAGAGGAGGATGTAGCATTTCCCGAACCTGCTTGATCATGGAACTCTCATTTCTGGGAACATCTCCTAGAACTAATTAATGGTCTAGGGAAAGCAGTTATCCACAGCTCACCTAAGCTGCCTCCCGATTTATGAGAATGCCCCAAAGAACACAGGAAAATGAAACATGCCTGGAAAGAAACAAAATGCTTAAGGAAAAAGTTTTGTTTTGAAAACCTAAGGTCCCAGGAAAATGCTATAGATTTTAAATCCTAAAGGTTGAAGCCTGGAGTATCCCAAACTTCAAACTGTTTAATAATCATGTTATTGGCAAATATGCAAAGACAAATGTAAGGCCATGACAACTTTTCTCCCATGGAAATATGATCAAGCAACAAACACTCTGGGCAGGAACCACCAGACACTTGGACATAGAGCGATAAGAATAAAAACATTTATTGAGTGCTTACTCTGGACCAGACAGTTCTCTGAATATTTTAGAGTTAAGTTATTTCATCCTGAAAGCAATGCTAGGAGGAGCTAGGTATAATCATTACCCCTTTTAGGTGGAAAGCATGCCTCAGTTTCTGTCCTCCCCAGGGCCGCATAGCTGGGTGTGGGGAAGGCAGGATTCACCACCAGGCAGCCTGCACTCTTATTACAACGCTGTGCTACTCAAACTTCCTGCTTGAGGTCGTGGAGTGTAGTTGGCAAACAAAGGCCAGGAAAAGCTAAACAATACAAGGCAAGGTGTGAGGATGTTCAGGTGAACGCTCCAAGCCACAAACATGTCTTTCTGGCTTTGGAGGATAGAGGCGCTTTGTTTCTCAGGACCATCGGTGAATCTGGTTCTAGATGTTTTATTAGAAAGTCTTTCAGAGGCAATCATACCTATTGACTCAAGAAGGGTTTTTTGTTTGTTTTTAATTGAAGTATAGTTGATTTACAATGTCGTGTTAGTTTCAGATGTACAGCACAGTGATTCAGTTATATATTCTTTTTCAGATTCTTTCCCCCCATAGGTGACTACAAAATATTGTAGAGTTCCCTGTGCCGTACAGTAGGTCCTTGTTGTTGATCTATTTTATACATAGTAGTGTATATATGTTAACCCCAAACTCATTTATCCCTCCCTTTCTCCTTGGGTGACCGTAAGTTTGTTTTCTATGTCTCAGGGTTTATTTGTTCTGTAAGTAAGTTCATCTGTATCATTTTTTTTTTTTTTTAGATTCCACATATAAGCAATATCATATATTTGTCTTTGTCTTTGACTTACTTCACTTAGAATGATAATCTCTAGGTCCATCCATGTTGCTGCAAATGGCATTATTTCATTCTTCTTTGATGGCTGGGTAATATTTGTGTGTGTGTGTATGTATGTATGTATATATAAACACCATATCTTCTTTATCCATTCCTCTGTTGCTGGACACTTAGGTTGCTTCCGTGCCTTGGCTGTTGTAAATAGTGCTGCTATGAGCACTGGGGTGCAAAGCTACCTCAGGATGATTCTGTTGTGCTTTGCCACAACTGACATTGCGTCTTAGGAGGATTATTTTCTTTTTGTAGGGGTGTATGGATGTCCCTTGCGTGCCTGTATCAAAAGCAAGGTTAAAGGTTCATTTGGCAAAGATAGCTGAACTCCAGTTTGCAAGGTGACCCTGTGCTCAGAGCTGAGAATGGAGAAATGGTTACAGGTGTACCTCTGCCCTTGGAGTCCACAATCTAGTTAGGGAAATAGGATCTTTGTTTTTGTTTTTATCCCCACCTTTTCCCAGAAAGGATTTAAGGCCAGGGATAAGATGTGTGTACAGGCCTTTTGTTATTCAAACACTGTACAGATACTGTGAAATGTCAAGTGTTGATACAAAACCAAGTTAGTCACCTGAGCTTTGGGACTCTGAGCCAGGGTTCAATGGCCTAGGCATCGTGATGGGTAATCTCAGCCAGAGTCCGTTGGCCAAGAACGCAGATTTCACCCTGTACCATTTGGTTCTGCCTATGGTGCCCACCCTATTGGGCTAGTGAGAAGTTGGGACTGAATGGCTCCCAAGGCCCTTCCTACCACTTCAGATGTTTTATGAGCCTATGCTCTTAGGGCTGAGGCTGGTTATCACAGTGGCAGTCACCCACCCACGAGTTAGATGATACTGAGTTGAAAGCCTGAGTTAGATGATACTGAGTTGAAAGCCTTTTAATCGGATATACTTGGAATTCCTGAGACTTCTGCCTGATTTAGTTTTCTTTTTATCAACTTTATTGCATTTCATCAAGCATTCACTGTTCTCCTTTGTGAGCAGGTAGAGGGATGTTGGTGTGTTGCTCATTACTGCTGTATCTCAGGCCAGAGGCCTCACGTCATCAGGCTGTCACCTGAATTGTCTGTCCTGGTAGGATCTACAGACGGGTCAAAAAAAGAGGGCGGCAAAGGCAGGACAGAGCTTAAGAGCACAGGCTCTGGAGCCTGCAAAGTGCTGAGTTAGAATCCTGGCTTGGCCACTTCCTTGCTGGAAGACTTGGCAGTCATGTAACCTCTCTAAACCTCAGTTTCCACATCCATAAAACTGATGATTGTAACACTTGGATCCTGTAGGGTTATGGTGAGGATTAAATGAGATGATGCATGTAAACCATGTGTACAATGGCAGGCACAATGGTGTACAATGGTGTTCACTTAAAAAAAACAAAACTATCATCACTATTATAGTTAGGACGTGATTAGCCAGGGTTGAGATAACGCGTGTTCTGGAGGAAGCAGCTGCAGTCTCTGTGCAAACCGTTGGTAAACTGTCGCGGACCATTTACAAACCTTCCCATTGTAACGCTGACTGAGGATTCTAACTGCCAAGTCGCTGAGGTTGGGGCTCTAGTAGCTCAGCCAGCACTGCCGTCTCCCTTCTAGCCTGTGACTGCGACCCCAGGGGCATCGAGACACCGCAGTGTGACCAGTCCACCGGCCAGTGTGTCTGCGTCGAGGGCGTGGAGGGTCCACGCTGTGACAAGTGCACTCGGGGGTACTCGGGCGTCTTCCCCGACTGCATGCCCTGCCACCAGTGCTTTGCTCTTTGGGACGTGATCATCGCCGAGCTGACCAACAGGACCCGGAAGTTCCTGGAGAAAGCCAAGGCCTTGAAGATCAGTGGCGTGATTGGGCCTTACCGGGAGACTGTGGACTCTGTGGAGAAGAAAGTCAACGAGATCAGAGACGTCCTGGCCCAGAGCCCAGCCGCCGAGCCGCTGAAGAACGTCGGGAACCTCTTTGAGGAAGCAGAGTAAGTAGCTGACGGACCAGAGTAACAGCTCACGATGCTGTTTCCACTCGATGAATCCACAGCGTGGCCCTTCCACCAGGAGGCGTGGTTAGTGCTGTGAGTGAAAACAGGTAACTGGGCCATTCGTTTTCCAGCAGTCACTGCTCTGGGCATGGGGGTGAGTGGGCGCCAGCTCATTGTTGGGGACCAGAGTTGCAGAG
>RJWK010022540.1:13245-29917 GCA_004363435.1 Platanista minor
GGGGGGGGGGGGGGGGGGGGGGGATAGTATTTACCTGTCCCTGACAGAGTAACGAAAGGACTGATCCACGAAATGGTAAGGTAATTGCCGAAAACAGTACGAACTGTTATTGTATGTTTTGCTACTGCCAGGGAAAGTCCATTACCACAAATAAGACTCCTATTTCTAGGTTATTTCCACTGCTCAGCTGTTGGTCCACTAGAGCAGTGCTTCGTTCATCTAATTATAACAAATTCTCTGTGATGAAAATTCCTCTTCTTAGCCCTTCTCTGGGTAATCATCTCTCTAATTGGAAAGTGTGTATTTTGCCAGTGGAAGCAGAGAGAATTGAGCAAAGTGATGCTGAACTTTCCCCCATGTTTTTCTCCCAGCCAGTCATCTTTCCTGCTCTTAAACATTCCAACTCCCTTTGCCAAAAAGGACCACCCCCACCCCCACCCCCCAACCCCGACCCAAAACAGCATAATAAGGTCTAGGCTAAAGGACAAAACAGGAAAGGGTATGAAGCGTTTGTGTTTCCCCGAATGCTATGGGTTTTTATTGTAGACTCACCATTTGGCATGAGCAAGGGGGTTGTTTCAGGGCTAAGTCCTATACATTAAGGCGATATTATATCATGACAGAACTACGGTAACATTTCTGTGTGATGGGACTTTTAATCAGCATCTCTAAGAAGTGAGATGGCCTTTTCATCTCAGCGCTGTGTATGAGAAGCAGGAAGCTAACCGCTGACATCAGCTCAAGTACCTTGTAGGAGGTCCTTCCTAGACCTTCTAGATTTAAAGTAACTAGTCCCGGGCTTCCCTGGTGGCGCAGTGGTTGAGAGTCCGCCTGCCGATGCAGGGGACACGGGTTCGTGCCCCGGTCTGGGAGGATCCCACATGCCGCGGAGTGGCTGGGCCCGTGAGCCATGGCCGCTGAGCCTGTGCGTCCGGAGCCTGTGCGCCGCAACGGGAGAGGCCACAACAGCGAGAGGCCCGCGTACCGCAAAAAAAAAAATAAATAAATAAAATAAAGTAACTAGTCCCTTGACTGCCAGCCTCAGATCTCGTGGCCAAGATCATGAGGTTGACCAGGCTGTTAGGCGACGTCTGATGTTGGGGCCATAATGCACTTAGTGAGGAATTCAACCTCATTAAAAAGACCGTGGTACAGCTCAGCCTTCTT
Organism: Platanista minor; assembly: GCA_004363435.1. NCBI lineage: Eukaryota > Metazoa > Chordata > Mammalia > Artiodactyla > Platanistidae > Platanista > Platanista minor. The sequence goes on from RJWK010022540.1 coordinate 14,413, forward strand.
ACATTGTAGCAATAACGAGCTGTGGAAGGCCCTGGTCTGAGTGCAAGCCCATTTAGGAAATGATTTCTTGGCCTGGGTGGCATGCACCTTAAGGGAAAACAAGAAAATGTGGTATCCATAAAGAGCCTGCCAGAAGAGCGACTACGCTCCTCAGACAGCCTTGGTCCTACCTTCACTCTTCACCTAATCAGACAGATTGTAATCACCTCGGGAACACCAATTTCACCTATCTTTTTTTCAGCACAGTATCCAAGGACGCATGGTCTAGGATCCAAAGGGGCATTATTTACAAATATACAATGTGAGATTTGACTTTGTAAAATTATAACATTGTACGAGACCTGAGGAGAAATGAAAGCCTTCTGTGAATCAACCGATTAATAAAAGCAAAGCACTGAAAAAAAAGAAACTAGCCTCAGGAAAAGAGCCATCAGGTTTACAAAATGTAATTTAACCCGCAAATCCTTTTAAGCACTTTTTTTTTGAGTTGGGTCATGGTATTCTCTCAACCTTAAACATCATTTTTCGATTGGCCCCCAACCTTTCAGCATCTCTGCATTTTCCCAGTCTTTTGTACGATTATATTCCTGAGAAGACAATAATGCTGTGTTAGGTGATACCCAGGGGTAAGGTCTCCTCAAATATTCCTTTCTTTGAGATACATACACACATGCCCACTGTATATACGAGTAATTTACAAATAGATGCCTAAAGTACAGCTTTGGAGACAGGAAGATACAGAACAAAATGCAGTTGAGTTTAGATTCCAAGTGAAATATTGTGAAAGCTAAATGGTTATCCTAGTCCGTTCTTACTGGTACTACCTTCTTTCTCAGGAAAAACGAAAGGGTTGCTTTGTTGGTGGAAGGAGGCGGCTCCTTTGATGAGACGTGGCTTGGAGGGGGTCGGGTACGAAAAGCTCCTTTGGGTTGCTCCCACTGTCTTCCTGGTGGCGGTGGGGCTTGCTTTCTGAATGTCCCATCTTGAAGGAGATTCCTGAGGTTCACACGAGAGCATTTTTGGTGGGTGGCTGGGAGGCATAATTGTACACTGGAGTCACATCTTTCGAGTTGGTGGGAGTGCAGGGGCTTGAAGCTGCTTTATGTACAGAGCTGGTACTCCATGCTCTGGATCTGTGCTCATGTTACATCAGACATTCGGAATCCCTCCTGTAGTCCATCCGCCACAATGCAGCTGACTGGTGCTGCTGTGTTTTTCTTCAAAGTCTTGAAGAAAGAAAAATTATTACATTTAACAGAGTCTCTTAATGATAAGAATAAAACCAGTACTTAAATTATTACAGACTACTGAATTGGTCTGAAATTACAGAGTAGTGGATAAAGTATTAGTAGAAAATGTAAAATTGAGACTTCAAGTTTTCCCTTTGGTTTATTTTCCTTAAGTAAATTTGCCCTCCTCTTTACAGGAAACTAGCCAAAGATGTTACAGAAAAGATGGCTCAAGTAGAAGTAAATTTATCTGACACAGCTACGCAAAACAACAGCACGGCCAGAGAACTAGATGCTCTACAGACAGAAGCAGAAAGCCTGGATAACACAGTGAAAGAGCTTGCTGAACAACTGGAATTTATCAAAAATTCAGATATTCGGGGTGAGCATTTTTTGGTGCAAAAACTTCATCCTGGGCAATGGATTTTACCACCTGTCTAACCTTTTAATAGAGCACTTTCAGAAGAAAGTTAAGTGCTTTGTAATCATTTTTAAGCTTTTTCTCATTGAGGCTCTGGCACCAATGAGGATTAAAGTCAATCATGGGACGCGGGGCACAGAAAGGGCTGCAGGGAGCGAGCAGTGGTTGCTGCGTTAGAATGGCATGCGTTTTCTGATTTGTTAATTTTTTTTCCAGTTAGTGGTTTACCTCCTTGGCTTCTCTTGGAAACGGGCTCTTGTAAAAAGTTAAGAAATTAAGTTGACACTTCTGCACATCGCTTTATATTCAAGAATGTTACTTAGTCAGGAAATCACATTTACAAATCGTTTACTGGTATTATAGGACCTTCCCTCTCCAAAGCAAAAGAAAGTTAAAAACGTGTCAGATCACCCTGTCCATCCTGCTTTATGCATGATTGCTTATTTTTTGGGCTAGATCCTTAAAGCCAAAACATGTCAGGCTGTTTTATGTATATAATATTAGCCATTTGAGTGGCTCTAAATAGTTAAGTGACTGAGAAAAGGGAAAAATCATCTGGACATGTAATCTACAAGCTGCCTGACACCAGCTATTTAGAAAGAACTGGATGCTTGCCTGTGTGTAGGAACAACATCTGCATGATTGACTTAATTTTCTAATCCAGATGTTTGGCATCCTCCAGAGCCAGAGTTAGGTGCTAATGGGACAAAGTGCATTCACTGATCATGAGAGGAAAGTTACATTTCTTCATAAAGATTTTATTCCTTGAATTTTAAAACAAAACCACATGGTCAGTTTAGATGCGAAATACAGCCGTTGCTTGATGGGGAGATCGAGTACAAGGGGATTAACCATGGGCAATTTCATTTCATGCCCTAGGCGCCTTGGACAGCATCACCAAGTATTTCCAGATGTCTCTCGAGGCAGAGGAGCGCGTGAACGCCTCCACCACAGATTCCAGTGGCACCGTGGAGCAGTCGGCCCGCACTCGGGACAGAGTGGAAGACTTGATGTTGGAGCGAGAGTCCCAGTTCAGGGAAAAACAGGAGGAGCAGGCCCGCCTTCTGGATGAACTGGCAGGCAAACTGCAAAGTCTTGACCTTTCAGCTGCTGCCGAAATGGTAAGGTTTGAGGGTTTGGCCTCAAGGCTGCCATGCTACAGGAGAAAAAACACCCTGCTTTGTCTTTAACACTGTCCACTTTGCAAATTAGTCAGCAGGAGGGAAACTCCCCGGCTCAGTCTCTGGCCCCGAGTCTGGGGTATCCGTGACCAAGCCAGATTAAACACAACAGTGTGTGGGTTTCCAACCTTCCTCTCTCCTAGAGGTTTCTCTGTGGTACAACCAGGAATCAGGACTACTATCCCAAGGCTGCTGAATTGAGTCACTGCCTTCTTATCTAAACTGGATCCTTTTTATACCGTGGACATTTTTTACTTTGTTCTGATTTGAAGTGCAAACCCCATCTCAGAGGAGCAATTGAGAATCATTCTGGGAGAGACTTCTAAAAAAAAATTAAAGGGCGCTAAAGAATTTTTTTTCATGGGTGGGTGTTAGTTAAAACGCTCCTTTGTCCCAGTAACTTTACCTAGTGAAGACCAGCCTAGGAAGTGGATTCATTTCTCGGAAGCTTTTAAAAAGTAACTCTGAAGCCAAATGAAATTGAGTAGTGAGTTCAATGAAAATCAGGCAGAAAGCCAAAAAAAAAAAAAAAAAAAAAGCCAAACTAAGCCTGTTTCTTCCTCTTGCTCCCTCATTGTTTTTCATGGAAGAACAGCTATCCTGAGAGACTTTGGAGGATGTTTTTATATACTGTACCTTTATTTTATAAGGCTTCTGCTCTCTTAGCTTAGAACAGAGGGTCGGTACAAGGGGGAAGGTGGGTTCCTAGGAAGCTGTGAGTTCAGGCTTCACTACAATTTTGTCTTAGTAACAGTCCCCCCCCCCCTCCGAAATAGACAAAAACACATAATTAATGCCTACAAGGTCCTATCTTCATTATCTCAGGAAACTTGATGGCATCTAATGGAAATAGGGAGTTAGGAGATCTCCTATCACCATTTCTTTCATAGAGAAAGAGGCCTAGATCAATGTGTAATCGCACCTGAGACAAAGCCATCACACGAAAGCGTGAAATGCCAACAAATCTGTCTGCCTTCCTTTCGGTATATTGGCTCCTTCCTTATAAATTCTAATTAAAAACTAGTCATCACAAACAAAATCTCTCCAAACTAAGATGAAAAGCAGATAAGCATGCTAAAGGATGTTTGCTCTGCAGCAGCGGGTGCCTCTGGCCACAGGAGCGGGAGCCCTGCCCTGGGCCTGCTTTCTGTCAGGGGCGTGGCCTAGGAACAGCCTACACTCCACCTCCCACTCTGTGTGTGTGTTAATGATCCTGTGAGAGTTCCCTTTATAAAGTCCATACCACCACACTTCTCGCGTAGAAAGATTTTTTTGCTCCTTTGTGTTTTTCAAGTACCTTTGGTTCTTTGTGTGTATTTAGTTAGACCCATGCTGGGTTGTTTTTAAGCCTTCCAGGCTGCTGAAACAAAACATATCTTCTAGTGTGCTGTCAGATAGTTTTTAGAAAGCATCTCTTCTTGATTAAGGCTCATGTTCTTGTACAGCATGTGGAATAAGCATTATTTTCTGAAGCTTTTTATGTGCTGTAAACCAGACACATGAAAGACTATATTATTGAGATATAATGGGATTATAATTATTACAAAACTATTAGGTTAAACAGTGACTGTATTTATTCAAAAACTACTCTTTCATTTATGAAAAGGAGTCCTTGTTTGGGAGTATCCTGTGAACTGTTTTTCACTGTAGTATATAGCTTTTGCCTCTTTTCAACATGACCATTTTCCACAAAAGGATAGCTCTAAATGTAATTTTTCTTCCTGTTCAGCCTTTTCCATCACATAGCAATCTTGTAATTTATCAATTTGCTGTGTATATTCTACAACCAAGCCCTGGTCTTTGGAAGTTTCGGGTAGATAAGGAGGAGCCTGGCAGGGCCGTTGGGAGGTTATTTGGAAAAGTTACACCCGTACCTTTGTCTTTTCTCTCTTCCTCTCCCATGTGGAATGTTCCCCCACTTGCCCTGCTCAAATCCCACCAGCCAACACTCCTGCCCGAACTACAAGTACTAGTCAGTGGTCTCTGCTTTGCCTGCTTTCCTTCGTACTTGCAGCATCTGACCTATTCTTGGTTTTACCTAGAATGATCCTGTCTTCCTTACTGGATGGGAAATTACTAAAAGGCCCGATAATGGGCCTTTTGTGTCACCCTTTTCACCAAAACAGTTAACAGGGTGCTAGGTCTAAAGAAGGTTCTCAATACTTTTTTTTTTTTTTTTTTTTTGGGTAAACCCTACCAGTTAGGAGAAAGGGGACGGGACACATTCTTTGGCTTTCATATTGGCCGACTTCAGCTCGATGGAGCAGATAACATTTGCACCCTGCACAGAACCCATATGGCATTCCAGTTCATTAGGGCAGAAGGTATTGATGCAGGGCTGTAAATCATTGTTTCCTTGGAAATAAGCAGGTTAGCTCACCCCTGAGCTCTTTGCTCCGCTCTATCCTGAACACTGTTTTCAAGCAGCCTCGCTGAGGACCACCTACATGCTCTCTGGGGCCACCCAGGCCCTGCACAGCTGTTGGCTGCCCCGGACTCACTCTGCACCCCGTGCTTGTTCCTTGGCTTGCTGCAGACGTGTGGAACACCTCCAGGAGCCTCCTGTTCTGAGACCGAATGTGGCGGCCCAAACTGCAGAACTGACGAAGGACAGAAGCAGTGTGGGGGGCCTGGCTGTGGCGGGCTGGTCACTGTCGCACACGGCGCCTGGCAGAAAGCCATGGACTTTGACCGAGATGTCCTGAGTGCCCTGGCTGAGGTGGAACGGCTCTCCAAGATGGTAATTCATCGGATGGGCTGTTTTTGTTCATTTGCTTTCCGTGATGGACTGGAGGATGTGAATGGGACAAATCAATTCCAAATGCTGACTAAAACCAAAAGGCCTTAAGTTTTTGTGAGGTCAGGGAAAGAGAGGAGGAGGTTTTATTATTCATAGATGGTTTAAGAATCTGCTTGTATTCTCACAATAATTTGAAATAACCATGTGACTAACTATGGGGTCCAGGGTTATGAATACCTCCAGCTGTTATTTCAAGTGAGCCTTTATTCTTCTGAAGCGACATGAAGTCTTAACTTCATGTTATCTGAAGTATGTAGGTTGGTACCTGAGAAAAAGACTAACGAACATCTTAGACACCACCAAATGTCTTGGAGGAATTAAAAACAACTAGAAAAAAATTTTATATGCTAGCCTTAGCTATGTAAGACTGTTGTACAGGAATTGGTATAGTGAATACTTTGTCTATACAAGAATGCAGTATGGTTGAATGAGAGATGTTTGTTTCTAAAAGCCATGACTCCAAATACTTAAGTTTTTCGACATCATTTTCTGGACCACTTATAATATTCTCGTCTGTTGTAGAAAGAGGGACATGGTTCCATGGGCATTGTATTCCCCATACGTAGGTCTCTGAAGCAAAACTGAGGGCAGATGAGGCAAAACAGAATGCTCAAGATGTACTGTTGAAAACCAATGCTACCAAAGAAAAAGTGGACAAGAGCAATGAGGATCTGAGAAATCTGATCAAGCAAATCAGGAACTTTTTGACCCGTAAGGAACTTTTTTCATTTTACTTTTAGACATTTCTTCCTGTCTTGGAATGTACAACAATTTTTTAAGAGTGTTTGAGAGGCCATAATTCAAATCTGCATTGTAGATAAAATCACATTCTTGCAGGGAATAAAATACTTCCAAATTTTTAAATGTATCTGTATGTAGATAATCTCTAATTTATACTGATATAGACACACCCGATGTGATACCCAAGTAACAAATCAAGAAGTCAAACATACACTGCGAGAACTAAGTTTGGAATCTGTGTTAGAGATTACATATAATGTGTCATTAAAACCTTAATTCAAAGTAGAGCTTTTTTGGCATTGTCCCCAAAGCTTTGTAATCCTATTATTTATAGGATATTATCGTTAGTTACATAGCTCTATACCTTAAGCGTTCTGTACAGAAATAGAAAATCTCTGGGATTTGTGGTCAATTCATAAATGTTGCAGGTCACAGTTTGAGTGTCAGGATAGTTTTGGCCGCCAGTTAAAGAAAGAAAACTCTCAACTGAAATGGACTTAATCAAAAAAGGGATGTATATTATAACACATAGTAAGTTCAGTAGTAGAATAGCTCCATCGTTGTAGGATCCATGCACTTCTCACCTTTCTGTACTGTCATTTTAAGCAAATCAGCTTTGTTCTCAGGCTAGCTCCTCCCGGTTACAAGGTGGCTGCCGAAGTTCCAGACTTCATGTAAAGACACAATAATAGGGCTTCCCTGGTGGCGCACTGGTTGAGAGTCCGCCTGCCAATGCAGGGGGGACACGGGTTCTTGCCCCAGTCCGGGAAGATCCCACATGCCGCGGAGCAGCTGGGCCCGTGGGCCATGGCTGCTGAGCCTGCGCGTCCGGAGCCTGTGCTCCGCACTGGGAGAGGCCACAACAGTGAGAGGCCCACGTACCACGGAAGAAAAAAAAAAAAAGACACAATAATAGCTAACAGAAGAAGAGACCACCACCTATTCCTCAGCTGTATCATTTTTAAAGGGAGGACATCTTTCCCAGAAGCCTTTGCGAAGTCATTTCCATAAAGCTCAATGGCCAGAAATGCGTCCCATCCCCATGTATAGATGTCCCTGACAAATGGAAAGGGATTACTGTAATTGGCAGGGTAATCAGTATTTAACTCTGAGTGGATAAGCTCACCTTACTACGAAATCAGTATGCTGTTAGCAAGGAAAAAGGGAGAATGGCTAATAAGTAAGGCGCCAACAGTATTTGCTAAGGATATCTTATGGAATACTCTGTGGAAGCCATCATTCGATCATATATTATCCTGTGCTTAAACCCTTAGGGCTCCATTTTTAAGTTCTTTCACAGTTTAAAAGAAAAAAAAATAGGCCTAAATATCAATGACATATTTAAAGTTTAAACTCTGGTATTTTTTTGACCTCTTTTCACATTTGACATTTGAAACTCCATGGCTACTTTGACAAGGCAACTATCCTGACTCTCTTGCTTCTGACTGGATTTTCTCCCTTGCTGTAGTTTCCTGAATCCAGATAATTTATTAGGAATTTCAGCACTTACATCTGCATTTACAGTAGTTTCTGCCTCAACTGAAAGTTTTCATTGCCCTTTAGGATCAAGACCCAGCTTTTTTACCCTGGCCTCTATCGTTTTCTACAATCTGATCCATTCGCTTCACTCAACTTCCACATTACTTGCTCTGCCCATCCTGCCTCTCCAGCCAGAGATGTTCTTTCTTCTCTCAAATCCTGTTATCCTTCAAACCCTGATCAGTTCCTCACCCTCCACAGTTTTACCTGACGACCCCAGTCTACAGCCAACTCCAGTAGTATGCACTGTCTGCAGTACTGATCCTGTAGGTCTCATCTCCCCAACCTAGATTAAAAACTCTTAAATAGGAAGTACCTTTGTCTTGGTGGAACCCCACCATGCTGATCACATAGTAGGTGACCAATAAGTAGTTGAATGAGTGAACCATCTATGATCTTCACCTCTTCACGGGAACATCTTTGCTTTTAACAGAGGATAGTGCTGACCTGGACAGCATTGAAGTAGTTGCTAACGAAGTACTGAAAATGGAAATGCCTAGCACCCCACAGCAGTTACAGAACTTGACAGAAGATATTCGTGAACGAGTTGAAAGCCTTTCTCAAGTAGAGGTTATTCTACAACAGAGTGCTGCTGACATTGCCAGAGCTGAGATGTTGTTAGAAGAGGCTCAAAGAGCCAGGTATCTGAAGACAGTATTATGGCATTTCTTTAAAAGAAATGCTCTCTTCTGAGAGGAAGTACTTTTTTCATGTTCACATATAATATACTGTGTCTCATTCTTTTACTCAGCAAAAGTGCAACAGATGTTAAAGTCACTGCAGACATGGTAAAGGAAGCTCTGGAAGAAGCAGAGAAGGCCCAGATTGCAGCAGAGAAGGCAATTAAACAAGCAGATGAAGACATCCAAGGAACCCAGAACCTGCTAACTTCGGTAAGAGATTGCAATCATTATTACATGTGGGAGAAAACACATGCGCATATACTCTTATCAGAAAAGAAGCGCATTTGACAGTTATCTATGAAAAAATCTTACAACTGAACACTAAAGGAGTCCTTTCAGTAAATCTAAACTACTCCCATAGCACAAGGTGCTAAAAGTGTCATTTTCAAGGAAGAAAAAGGACTCTAAAGACAAACATTAAACCCCCTTTCATTTTCATCCCCACAGAAAGCCTAAGAAAAAGTTTCCTGTTCCTTCAAGGAATCACACAGATTCTATTTAGTATGAAGCACACTCTTACTTAATATCCAGTTTTAGAACATCTCTGGCTGGAGACAGAGGACGAACAGAGCAAGGTTTTGCAGCCCAAAAGCAACTACATGTAAGACTGGTGCCTTAAGATTTATGAGGTGATCATTAACAAAAGCTTTGTGATCATTCAGAAAACGTGTGCGTCTAACACCCAGTTTTAGAGGAAACTAATTAGAGCTCTTACCGCTAAACAATCTGTTTTGTTCAGAATGCATGGGAAATCTATAAGCAAAAAACACCCTAGAGCCTACCAAATATTAAAGACACTAAGAACTTTTCACATGGATTTAGTGCTTTATTCTAAAAACTTCTCTCTTAAAAGTAATGCAGACTAATTGTTTTATTCTTTCACTTTTCAAAAATCAGTTCCAGAGGCAAATTTTTCCTTCCAATCTTAGGAAAGTTCATTTGTTATGAAAGTGGGTAAAGAAAACTGATGACTTGTTTAACCCCTCCTTATGTTCTCAGAATACACTCTGAAGTTAGATGCTCTTATAACTTGCTGCTGCTATCCCCCTTTCTCAAGCCAACGACCCCTAAATGTTTAAAACCTTGGGAAGTGCCTTTTCAGCCCGCTTTCCCTACCAGTAGTTGATAAAAGCCCATCTTCCATTACTCTCAGTAGAATGAAGCCGGACAGTTCCCAAGCCACTTTCTTACATTATGAGCAATTTCAGGCCCCTTTCTTCAGGCTACTTGTTCAAAGTTTAGAAGAATTATGTTTTCCCACCAGACTACGTTCTAACCCTTTCAATTACTGTTTTCTCTATCTCTAGGATTTTCAAATTTGTCAGTGTGTCGTTAACATGTTAATGAACTTTTTAAGTGACTTTAAAAAAACGACTGTTTTGAAAAGCAAAATGGAAGCTATTAATCAAACTGTAGGTGTGATATCTGGCTCGTTGCTGCAAGTTAATAATGGTGGGCAGAAGTGTTTCAGGTTAACAGTAAGAAAAAATAGCGCCTTTACCTAAACCACACTAATGAAAGCTTGTCATGAACTATTCGCCTACCTAAAACTATAAGGGTTATCTTGTAAGAATAGTCCCTAAGAACTGTTTTCTAAGTTAACTAATGGGTGAACTCTCAGATCAAGAATCATTTGGTTTGAAATAGTTACAAATTCTAGCATATGCATATACTGACCCATTAGTTATGACACTGTTATGCTGAGTTAATTCTGTGGAATAGACCCATCCTTGAAGATCATTTTTCAGAAAAATTAGGTGCTCAGTGAAACCGGTTCTTCTAATATGGGTCAGGCTTACTTTGGCTAGCTTTAAAAACAACAATAACGGTTACTGATTATACTTTGAAATGAGAGCAAACGTGGACCTTCACCAGTTGCCCAGATAAGATACTTTTCCCCTAAATAATTGTGAGCACTTATAGCTTCCAGTTATAACATTCCCAGACCTATGCCATCTCACAATGCTATAGTAACTTTTCAGAGTTTTAACATTCCTGATTGCCATGTCGCTTCTGAAGTACTATAACCTCTGCTACCACAGTGTAACATTTACAGTTGATAGAAAAAAACTAAAATTGACTGGAAGCTATAATTTTTTCACCCATAATACTTCAGAAAGTTGTGTTGGATATCCCTCTACTGACATCTGCTGCTTTGTGAACACTGTTCAGAGTCTGCACGTGTTCTTAAAGTGCTTTCTCAATGCATCAAGCTGCCTGGAGGTGGTTCAGGAAGGAAAAATTTTACAAAAATTTCAGCCTAGACCCGCAGAAGTAGTGAAAGAATGAATATGAGATGTAGCAGAGACTGTTTTAAACTTGGGCACTTTACATAAGCTTTCTTGAAGTTTCTTTTGTTCTAGAGCAACGTCTTCCTCTACACTGTAGTGGTAGTCATAGCACTTGCTAACACTCCTTGAATTAACGGCTTGCTGAATGATGACGCTTTTAGATCGAGTCTGAAACAGCAGCTTCCGAGGAAACCTTGTTCAATGCCTCCCAGCGCCTCAGTGAGCTAGAGAGAAATGTGGAAGAACTTAAGCGGAAAGCTGCCCAGAACTCTGGGGAGGCAGAATATATTGAAAAAGTAGTGTATACTGTGAAACAAACTGCAGAAGATGTTAAGAAGGTAAGTAAATCTTTGTAACTTCACAGCTATGTGGATAAAGGAGCAACTAGTCTCCTCCATGCCTTCCTTGGAATTAATAAGGGACATGGACCGAAACATGGTCATTCATCAGAAACATCCCCAAGTGACCTGTTTTGAAATAGCAGTCTTCAGAGAGACAGATGGAAAAGAATGGGAGTGGATATAAAAGTATCCATATATGTGATGCAGGCCCTCAAATCCAAACTTGGATAAGGGTTTAGAAAAATTAAATTAACTTAGGGGTGAAACCTTAAAACAAGCATTATTGAGCTTGTATTTCAATTAGGAGGACCTTTATGGCAAACAGTAAATTACCTGGCCCTTTCAGAAATCTTTCAAAGCAGGGTAGAAAATGCTTACAGAATCCCTAACAGAGAGCAGCTAGTAGGGAGCCCTTATATCGCCCCTCTTCGGTGCTCATCTGGCATTAACCCACCTCTTGCTTCTCCGTGGACGGTACTATATTTTTGCAGAGGAAAGTCTCAAGCCCAAATTTCTCACTACAAGCCAAGTAATCAATCATTGAGACACATTTAATTTGTAAATTTCTGTGAGCAAATATTTAAAGAAGACTTTTAAACTTTTTAGAGGAGTGTTGAAACTTTTAAATGAATAGTAGGGTGCTATAAACTGACATGAAGTCAAGATTTTTCCTAGAAGTGACTGTAGCTTTTAGGCATTACATACAGGTGACTTCCCTGTACCTGTGGTTTGGGGAGAGAGAACACAATAAGCTTACAGCCACATCTGGCTTTTGTCATTGTGGTCTAGTTTCCTACAGGTCTGAGAGCGTAAATCTCCCAAGTGGTCTTCTTTACAGAACACTTAGCATCAATATTAAATTTCACTAGAAATAAGAACAAAATGCCTTGACATGAAATTCCTCTATCAACAGAATTACTCACACCCATCTTTCCAAACCCACATTAACCCCACTTGTGCTACAATCTTGCCCCCCTTCCTTCCTTTTGTTAAGTCTGCCTTTTCCCTCCGATTTCCTGATAGCAAGTCTCTTAAGTATTTGGATCTCAGCAAACCTACCTCTGAGAATCCCTAATTCTCAAACTCTCCCTCCATGCGTTCTCCTATGACCTCTCCATAGAAAAGTACTAATCCCCAAAGACCTACCACAACTCCAACGTGTCTGTAAGATCTTTCATTTAACAAACTCACGTCAATGTTGTATCTAATTCCACTGTTTCAAGTTAATGTTTTCAGTTATTTACTACTGGGTAGCTTGAAGCCTGAGTACACCCTTGGCAGTGGCCTTTAATTCAGAATGCTTGCCATGCAAGTTAATGTCATCCAAGCTTGCCACGGTTTACCAGTCTTAAATGTAACTACTGACACTATTACCTCTTTGTGCTGAAATGTGGAACTGCAGACTCTGGACGGTGAACTTGATGAAAAGTACAAGAAAGTAGAAAATATAATTGCCCAAAAAACTGAAGAGTCAGCTGAGGCCAGAAGGAAAGCTGAACTGCTACAAAACGAAGCAAAAACACTTTTGGCTCAAGCAAACAGCAAGCTGCAACTCTTGAAAGGTAGTTTTTTTTTTTTTCTTTCACTTAACACATGACTTTTTTAGTTTATTTAAATGGTGAACATCATCTATTCACTCTGTCTTAAGCACTTAAATAGAGCCTTATAGGCAAAGAGGATCAGTATTTGATTTTGAGATCATCATAGTAATGTGTAACTGCTCAGACCTTTTTATCTCCCACAGATTTAGAAAGAAAATATGAGGACAATCAAAAATACCTAGAAGACAAAGCTCAAGAATTAGTAAGACTGGAAGGAGAAGTCCGTTCACTCCTAAAGGATATAAGCCAGAAAGTCGCTGTTTATAGCACCTGCTTGTAACAGAGGAGGAGGAGCTATAAGTAAAAAAGATGGCTAAGGTGTGACCAAAGCAAAATCACTACATTTAAAACTGACTTTTAATGTTTTTAATTGCCACATTTTGTATGGAGTTAAATAAAGTACAGTGCTTTTATATATATATTCAGAATACTTAAACTCATTGTTAAAGGGATTCATGAATGCTAAATCAGGAAAAGTAACAAAAAATGTAAAGATGGATTTAAAAGCAAGCTGACTGATTGCCTTCATAGAGATGCTAATTTTTCTTATGTCTATAAACAAGTATCTGTTTGGGTCAATAACCTCTACAAATCCACCCCTAACATCACCTCCCAGTTGGATTCCCAGGTGGAGATTAAAAAGGAAGGAAGTAGCCTGAGCTACGTTCACCATTTCGCTGGCTGCTCAGTTGCTGCAATCTCCAAAACCTCCTTATAAGTATTCCTTGCTCTAGGCAAGAGAACAACAAAAGCAATTTTTAGGGCAGTGTGACTATAAAGCACTGCCACCTAACAAGAGAACAGTTAGACTTAATTGATATCTTCAGGACATTACATCCCCCCCCAAAAAGCAAAATACACGTTCAAGTGCACATGGAACATTCTCTATGATTCACCATGTACTAGGGCACCAAACAAACCTCAACAAATGTTAAGAGTATAGAAATTATTTCAAGCATCTTTTCTGACCACAATGGCATGAAACTAGAAATCAATCACAGAAAAAAAAATTACAGGGAGACTAAGCACCTTGCTACTGACAAACCAATGGGTCAACAATGAAATCAAAGAAGAAGTTAAAAAATACCTCATGGCAAATGACAATGAGAAAACAACCATACAAAATCTATGGGATGCACCAAAGGCAGTTTCTTACAGGGAAGTTCATAGCAACCCAGGCCTTTCTCTCTAAGAAACAAAAAAATCTCAACCTAACCCACCTCATAAAACAATTTTAGAAAAAGAAGAACAAGCAAAACCTAAAGTCAGCAGAAGGAAGGAGATAATAAAGATCAGGGAGGAAACAGAGATTAAAAGAAAAAAAAAATCAATACAACCAAGAGCAGGTTCTTGGAAAGGGTAAACAAAATTGAACAAACCTCTGGCCAGGCTCACCAAGGAGAAAAGAGAAGACACAAGAAATAAGAAATGAAAGAGGAGAAATCACAACTGATACCACAGAAATACAAAAAAACATAAGAGAATACTATGAACAATTATATGCCAACAAATTTGACAACCTAGAGAAATGGACAACTTTCTAGAAACATAGCCCACCCAAATTCAATCCAGACAAAACCATACTTCGAAAAGATATGTGCACCCCAATGTTCACTGCAGCAGTATTTACACTGGCCAGGGCATTGAAGCAACCTAAATGTCCACTGACTGACAGAGGAATGGATAACGAAGATGTGGTACCTATATACAATGAAATATTACTCAGCCATTAAAAAGAATGAAATAATGATATCTGCAGCAACATGGATGGACCTAGAGATTGTCATACTGAGGGAAGTAAGAGAAAAATATCCTATGATATCACTTATATGGGGAATCTAAAAAAAAAATGGTACAAATGAACTTATCTACAAAACAGAAACAGACTCCCAGATATAAAAAACAAACTTACGGTTACCAGGGGGGATGGGGGAGGATAAAGTGCGAGCCTGGGATTGACATATACACATTACTATATATAAAATAGATAGGGAACTCTACCTAATACTCTGTAATGACCTATATGGGAAAAGAACCTAAAATAGAGAGGATATGTGTATAACTGATTCACTTTGCTGTACAGCAGAAACTAACAACACTGTAATTCAACTATACTCCAATAAAAAAGAAATGGATAACTTGAACAGACCGATCACTGGAAATGAAGTAGAATCTGTTAGAAACTAAAAACAAATAACCTCCCTACAGGAACAGATGGCTTCACTGAGAAATTCTACCAAACATACTTATACTGATCCTTCTCAAACACTTCCGAAAAGACTGAAGAGGAAGGAACACTCAAAGACTTTCTACGAAGCCACCATCACCCTGATACCAAAACCAAAGAAACTACCAAAAAATAAAATTACAGGCCAGTATCTTTGATTATGACCTAAAAATCCTCAAAAACATATTAGCAGGGAGAGAGACAAGATGGCGGAAGAGTAAGACGCGGAGATGACCTTCTTCCCCACAGATACACCAGAAATACAGCTACACGTGGAACAACTCCTGCAGAACACCTACTGAACGCTGGCAGAAGACCTCAGACCTCCCTAAAGGCAGGAAACTCCACACTTACCTGGGTAGGGCAAACAAAAAACCCTAAAAACAGAGACAGAGGATAGGGACGGGACCGGCACCAGTGGGAGGGAGCTGTGAAGCAGGAAAGGTTTCCA
>RJWK010022541.1:0-29817 GCA_004363435.1 Platanista minor
AAAAAAAAAAAAAAAAGACATGTTGAAGTCCTAACCTCCCAGTACCTTAGAATGTGATGTTATTTGGAAATAGGAGAGTCCAGATGGTTTGCAGATGTAATTAGTTAAGATGAGGTCATAGAGGAGTAGAATGACCTTCAAATCCAATACAGTGTGGGCCCTTAATCCATTAAGAACAAGGTGTCCTTACAAAAAGGAGAAGTTTGTACACAGACAGACATGCATTGATGTGTTACCAAATCAGGTCCAGCTGCTTGCCACTCGACAAGTCAATATTCCATAGAGAGACAAATGTTGGTAAAAAGGAAAGGTGCTTTTAATCAGAATGCCGGCAATCTGGGGAGATGGTGGACTCAGTGTCCCCCAAAATCACCTCCGAATATTCTGCTTGGCAATGAAAGTTTTAAAGAGAAGAAGGGAAGTCATCTCAGTTCATCACTGAGGTGGGGGGCCAGAGCCATCACCATCCGCTACTGTGTGCAGGCTCATCGACTTCTTGCGATCTTCCTCTAGATGTTATTCACAGGTTAGTCACACAGTTTGTTCGTGAGATTACTGAAGGGAAGAGATCTGGTCATCTGTTAGTTACTTATTCTTCATTTCTACTTCACTGATCTACAGAAAGAACTGACAAGTTAGGCAAGGTATTGTGTGATTAAAAGATTTGAAAGGTGTGCTAGGGCCGGAGATGTACAGAGCTTGGGGGTGACTGGTTTAAGGTTAGTGACAAGACAAAAGGGTGCCTCCTGCAGAGAGCTCTTTCCTGCAAAGAGTTTTTTCCTGCCGAAAGCTGCTCACAAATCCCCACTTGTCAGAACATTATTCCATTTCTCTGGGATCATGGGCAAAGGTCCATCTTCTGTAACTTCTTCATGCTAACATAGGGTGCTGTATTTTCAGAGTTGAAGATATCAACATGTGTCTGTAGCATCTCTTTGCTGACAGTTGTAGTTGCCCATTTACATATATAGGCAGAACAAGCTAAAATTATTTCGATGCTCACAAAGACATAGATTACTCTAAGCAATAGTGTTAATCCCATTCTCTTAAGGTCAGTTCCTGGAACTATGCCAGCCATAGACTGAGTATTGCTCAAGAAGGAGCAGTTTATGTCATGGCTGCAGTCTGGTCATCATGCAGTTAGCTTTTTCCCTGTGGTGGCAGTTACATTATCTATAAAACAACTCAGGAATATACAGCAGACATTATTGTCTTAATCGTTAGCTGCTTGAGCCTGCTCTTTTGTGACTGAGGGAGGCCTGGGAGACTACAGCTTTTCTGTAAACAAGAAGCAAGAGACATGGAAGGGTCTTTGTACTTGGGGTGGGGAGTGTGCTCAGGGTTCTGCTCAGTTTTAGAAGGAAGATGATGTGAAATGGCCCCAGGAAAATATGGCTATCTACAAGCCAAGGAGAGAGGCCTGGAATAGACTCTTTCCTCACAACCTCAGAAGGAACCAGTCCTGCCAGCACCTTGATTTTGGACTTCTAGCTCCAAAACCATGAGACAATAAATTTCTATTGCTTAAGCCACTCAATTTGTGGTGTTTTGCTACAGCAGGCCTAGCAAAACTAAACAATCTTCCAGCTTCTCTTCCTGCTCCCGTAGTCTATTCTCCCCAGAGCAACCACAGTGATCAATTATACCATGTCTCTTCCCCATGCAAAACACACAAGTGCTTCCACCACACTGAGAATAAAATGCAAATTCCTTATAGTGGCCTACCAGGCTCTGACTACTGGCTCCCTCACTGACTTTATTCTCTGCCCTTCTCTCCTTAGCTCCTTTCTCGCTCCAGCCAGCACTGGCCTCTTTGCTGTTTTTCAAAAAAGTCAAGAATGCTTCCACCTCATGGTTTTCACACTTGTTGCTCCTCTCTAAAACTCTCTTCATTACTATTGCATTATCTGTACCTCAGTTCATTCAGAACTCATGGAAAGGGCTTCTAGGAGGACTTTTTCACAAGCCTCTCTAAAATAGCCACCCACATCACCTCTATCCCTTATCTGGTGGCTGCGTTTTTCTTTACAGCAGTTACCCCTTCCTGATACAGTAAATGTTTATGTGTTCATTTTCGGTCTTCCCCTCCAAAATGTATGAGGATGGGGATAATGTTTTGTTTACTGGTATAGCCTCAGCATCCAGAACAATGCCTGACACATAGTAGGTATAGTAGATAAATATTTGGTGAATTACTGAGTGCAACAATCTTACACATTTGCTCTGACATCCTTGAAAATGCTACAAAAAGCAGATATCATTCAGTCACTAAACATCTATTTGGCACTTCTTTTGTACCTGGGATTGGAATAGGCACCAGAGAGATACATATAAATCTGTCATGGACCAAGCCCTCAAGAAGCTTTTAAGCATGAGAAGAATGTAAGCATATTCCATGAATTAAAAGGAGAAAACAGTCAGTTCTACCTTACAGGTAAGAAAGTCTTCATGGAGTAAGTACCAAGTAAATGTAGGCTTAAAAGAACTTTCCATAAAAAAGAGGCAACAGAGGTAGACCTTCAAGATGGCAGAAGAGTAAGACATGGAGATCACCTTCCTCCCCACATATACATCAAAAATCATCAAAAATACATCTACATGTGGAACAACTCCTACAGAACACCTACTGAATGCTGACAGGAGACCTCAGACTTCCCGAAAGGCAAGAAAATCCCCCATGTACCTGGAAGCCTGAGGGTAACCTACACACAGAGGAGGGGCCAAAACCAAAGCTGAACCCCAGGAGCTGTGCGAACAAACAGAAAGGGAAATTTCTTATGCAGCCTCAGGAAGAGTAGATTAAATCCTCACAATCAACTTGAGGTACCCTGCATCTGTGGAATACCTGAATATATAATGAATCAACCCAAAACTGAGGCAGTGGACTTTGGAGCAACTGTAGACTTGGGGTTTGCTGTCTGCAACTGACTTATTTCTGATTTTTATGTTTATCTTACTATAGATTTTAGTGCTTGTTATAATTGATGGATTTGTTTATTGGTTTGGTTGCTCTCTTCCTTTTCTGTTTCTTTTTCTTATTACTTTCTTATTTTTTTATTTTAATTATTTTATTTTATTTTATTCTTTTAATTATTTTTTTTTCTTTCTTTTCTCTGCCTTTTCTTCTGAGCTGTATGGCTGACAGGGTCTTGGTGGGCTGGCATGGTATCAGGCCGGAGCCACAGAAGTGGGAGAGCCGAGTTCAGGACAATGGACCACCAGAGACCTCCCAGAACCACATAATATCAATTGGCGAGAGCTCTCGCAGAGACCTCTTTCTCAACACTAAAACCGAGCTCCACCCAATAGCCAGCAAGCTTCACGGCTGGACACCCCATGACAAACAACTAGCAAGACAGGAACACAACCCCACCCATTAGCAGAGAGGCTGCCGAAAATCATACTAAGTACACAGACACCCCAAAACACACCACTGATGCAGCCCTGACCACCAGAAAGGCAAGATCCAGCCCCACCCACCAGAACACAGGCACAAGTCCCCTCCAGCAGGAAGCCTACACAACTCACTGAAACCACCTTACCCACTGGGGGCAGACACCAAAAATAACAGGAACTACAAACCTACAGCCTATGAAAATGAGACCCCAAACACAGTAAGTTAAGCAAAATGAGAAGACAGAGAAATATGCAGCAGATGAAGGAACAAGGTAAAAATCCACCAGACTAAACTAATGAAGAGGAAATAGGCAGTCTACCTGAAAGAATTCAGAGTAATGATAGTGAAGATGATCCAATATCTTGGAAATAGAATGGAGATAATACAAGAAACGAATAAAAAGGACTTGGAAGAACTAAAAAGCAAACAAACAGAGATGAACTACACAATAAATGAAATTAAAAATTCTCTAGAAGGAATCAATAGCAGAATAACTGAGGCAGAAGAACGGAGAAGTGACCTGGAAGATAAAATAGTGGAAATAACTACCACAGAGCAGAATAAAGAAAAAAGAATGAAAAGAATTGAGGACAGTCTCAGAGACCTCTGGGACAACATTAAATGCACCAACATTTGAATTATAGGGGTTCCATAAGAAGAAGAGAAAAAGAAAGGGACTAGGAAAATATTTGAAGAGATTATATTTGAAAACTTCCCTAACTTGGGAAAGGAAGTAGTCAGTCAAGTCCAGGAAGTGCAGAGTCCCATACAGAATAAATCCAAGGAGAAATATGCCAAGACACATATTAATCAAACTATCAAAAAATAAATACAAAGAAGAAATTTTAAAAGCAGCAAGGAAAAAGCAACAAATAACATACAAGGGAATCCCAAAAAGGTTAACAGCTGATCTTTCAGAAGAAACTCTACAAGGAGAAGGGAGGTGGCTGGACATATTTAAAGTGATGAAAGGGAAAAACCTACACCCAAGATTACTCTACCCAGCAAATATCTCATTCAGATTTGACAGAGAAATTAAAACCTTTACAGACAAACAAAAGTTAAGACAACTCAGCACCACCAATCCAGCTTTACAACAAATGCTAAAGGAACTTCTCTAGGCAGGAAATACAAGAGAAGGAAAACACCTACAAAAACAAATCCAAAGTAATTAAGAAAATGGTAATAGGAGCATACGTGCCAATAATTACCTTAAATGTAAATGGATTAAATTCCCCAACCAAAAGACATAGACTAGCTGAATGGATACAAAAACAAGACCCATATATATGCTTTCTACAAGAGACCCACTTCAGACCTAGGGACACATACAGACTGAAAGTGAGGGCATGGAAAAAGATAGTCCATGTAAATGGAAATCAAAAGAAAACTGGAGTAGCCATTCTCATATCAGACAAAATAGACTTTAAAATAAAGACTTTTACAAGAGAAAAAGAAGGACACTACATAATGATCAAAGGATCAACCCAAGATGAATATATAACAATTGTAAATATTTAAGCACCAAACATAGGAGCACCTCAATACATAAGGCAAATGTTAACAGCCATAAAAGGGGAAATCAACAGTAACACAATCATCGTATAGGACTTTAACACCCACTTTCACCAATGGACAGATCATCCAAAATGAAAATAAATAAGGAAACACAAGACTTAAATGATACATTAAACAAGATGGACTTAATTGATATTTATAGGACATTCAAAAACAACAGAATAGGGCTTCCGTGGTGATGCAGTGGTTGAGAGTATGCCTGCCGATGCAGGGGGCACGGGTTCGTGCCCCAGTCCGGGAAGATCCCACATGCCACGGAGTGGCTGGGCCCAGGAACCATGGCCGCTGAGCCTGCGCATCCAGAGCCTGTGCTCCA
Source organism: Platanista minor (assembly GCA_004363435.1). NCBI lineage: Eukaryota > Metazoa > Chordata > Mammalia > Artiodactyla > Platanistidae > Platanista > Platanista minor. Next base: position 5,292 of record RJWK010022541.1, read on the forward strand.
CAATGGGAGAGGCCACAACAATGAGAGGCCCGTGTACCGCAAAAAAAAAAACAGAATACACTTTCTTCTCAAGTGCTCATGGAACATTCTCCAGGATGTATCTTGAGTTACAAATCAAGCCTTGGTAAATTTAAGAAAATTGAAATCGTATCAAGTATCTTTTCCAACAACAACACTATAAGACTAGATATCAATTACAGGAAAAGATCTGTAAAAACTACAAACACATGGAGGCTAAACAGTACACTGCTAAATAACCAAGAGATCACTGAAGAAATCAAAGAGGAAATCAAAAAATACCTAGAAACAAATGACAGTGAAAACACGGCAACCCAAAACCTTTGGGATGCAGCAAAAGCAGTGCTAAGAGTGAAGATTATAGCAAATGCAATACTACCACAAGAAACAAGAAAAATCTCAAATAAACAACCTAACCTTACACCTAAAAGAGAAGAACAAAAAAACGCCAAAGTTAGCTGAAGGAAAGGAATCATAAAGATCAGATCAGAAATAAATGAAAAAAAATGAAGGAAACAATAGCAACGGTCAAAAAACTAAAAGCTGGTTCTTTGAGAAGATAAACAAAATTCATAAACCACTAGCCAGACTCATCAAGAAAAAAAGGAAGAAGACTCAAATCAACAGAATTAGAAATGAAAAAGAAGAAGTAACAACTGACCATGCAGAAATACAAAAGATTATGAGATATTACTACAAGCAAGTATATGCCAATGAAATGGACACCCTGGAAGAAATGGAAAAATTCTTAGAAAAGGACAACTTTCCAAAACTGAACCAGGAAGAAACAGAAAATGTAAACAGACCAATCACAAGCACAGAAATTGAGAATGTGATTAAAAATCTTCCAACAAACAAAAGCCCAGGATCATATGGCTTCACAGGCAAATTCTATCAAACATTTAGAGAAAAGCTAACACTATCCTTCTCAAACTCCTACAAAATATAGCAGAGAGAGGTACACTCCCAAACATTCTATGAAGCCACCATCACCCTGATACAAAAACCAGACAAAGATGTCACAGAAAAAGAAAACTACAGGCCAACATCACTGATGAACATAGATGTAAAAATCCTCAACAAAATACTAGCAAACAGAATCCAACAGCACATTAAAAGGATCATACACCATGATCAAGTGTGGTTTATCCCAGGAATGCAAGCATTCTTGAATATATGTAAATCAATCAATGTGATACGCCATATTAACAAACTGAAGGACAAAAACCATATGATTGCAAGAAGGAAGAGATATGGGGACATATGTACATTTATAACTGATTCACTTTGTTATAAAGCAAAAACTAACACACCATTGTAAAGCAATTATACTCCAAAAAAGATGTTTAAAAAAAAAACAAACATATGATCACCTCAATAGATGCAGAAAAAGCTTTTGACAAAATTCAACACCCATTTGTGAAAAAAAACTCTACAGAAAGTAGGCATAGAGGGAAGCTACCTCAACGTAATAAAGGCCATATATGACAAACCTACAGTCAACATCATTCTCAGTGGTGAAAAACTGAAACCATTTTCTCTAAGATCAGGAACAAGACAAGGATGAACACTCTCACCACTATTATTCAACATAGCTTTGGAAGTCTTAGCCACAGCAATCAGAGATGAAAAAGAAATAAAAGGAATCCAAATCAGAAAAGAAGAAGTAAAACTGTCACTGTTTGCAGATGACGTGATACTATACATAGAGAATTCTAAAGATGTTACCAGAAAACTATTAGAGTTAATCAATGAATTAGGTAAAGTAGTAGGATACAAAACTAATGCACAGAAATCTCTTGCATTCCTATACACTAATGATGAAAAATCTGAAAGAGAAATTAAGGAAACACTCACATTTACCACTGAAACAAAAAGAAAAAAATATCTAGGAATAAACCTACTTAAGGCGACAAAAGACTTGAAAGTAGGAAACTATAAGACACTGATGAAAGAAATTAAACATGATACAAACAGATGAAGAGGTATACCATGTTCTTGGATTGGAAGAATCAACATTGTGAAAATGACTATACTACCCAAAGCAATCTACAGATTCAATGCACCCCAATCAAACTACCAATGGCATTTTCCACAGAACTAGAACAAAAAATTTCACAATTTGTAGGGTAATAGAAAAGACCCCAAATGGCCAAAGCAATCTTGAGAAAGAAAAACGGAGCTGGAGGAATCAGGCTCCCTGACTTCAGACTATACTACAAAGCTACAGTAATCAAAACAGTATGGTACTGGCAGAAAAACAGAAATATAGATCAATGGAACAGGATAGAAAGTCTGGAGAGAAATCCACGAACATATGGTCACCTTATTTTTGATAAAGGAGGCAAGAATATACAATGGAGAAAAGACAGCCTCTTCAATAAGTGGTGCTGCAAAACTGGGCAGCTACATGTAAAAGAGTGAAATTAGAACACTTCCTAGCACCATACACAAAAATAAACTCAAAATGGATTAAAGACCTCAATGTAAGGTCAGACAGTATAAAACTCTTAGAGGAAAACATAGGCAGAACACTCTATGACATAAATCACAGCAAGATCCTTTTTGACCCACCTCCTAGATAAATGGAAATAAAAACAAAAATAAACAAATGGGACCTAATGGAACTTAAAAGCTTTTGCACAGCAAAGGAGACCATAAACAAGACAAAAACACAACCCTCAGAATGGGAGAAAATATTTGCAAATGAAGCAACTGACAAAGGATTAATCTCCAAAATATACAAGCAGCTCATGCAGCTCAATATCAGAAAAACAAACAGCCCAATCCAAAAATGGGCAGAAGACCTAAATAGACATTTCTCCAAAGAAGATATACAGATTGCCAGCAAACACGTGAAAGGATGCTCAACATCACTAATCATTAGAGAAATGCAAATCAAAACTACAATGAGGTATCACCTCACACCAGTCAGAATGGCCATCATCAAAAAATCCACAAACAATAAATGCTGGATGGGGTGTGGAGAAAAGGGAACACTCTTGCACTGTTGGTGGGAGTGTAAATTGATAGAGCCACTATGGAGAACAGTATAGAGGTTCCTTAAAAAGCTAAAAATAGAACTACCATACAACCCAGCAATCCCACTACTGGGCATATACCCTGAGAAAACCATAATTCAAAAAGAGTCAGGTACCACAATGCTCATTGCAGCTCTATTTACAATAGCTGTGACATGGAAGCAACCTAAGTGTCCATCATTGGATGAATCAATAAATAAGATGTGGCACATATATACAATGGAATATTACTCAGCCATAAAAAGAAACGAAATGGAGTTATTTGTAGTGAAGTAGATGGACCTAGAGTCTGTCATACAGAGTGAAGTAATTCAGAAAGAGAAAATCAAATACCGTATGCTAACACGTATATATGGAATGTAAGAAAAAAATGGTTCTGATGATCCTAGGGTCAGGACAGGAATGAAAACACATATGTAGAGAATGGACTTGAGGATACGGGGAGGGGGAAGGGTAAGCTGGGACGAAGTGAGTAGCATTGACATATATACACTACTAAATGTAAAATAGATAGCTAGTGGGAAACAGCTGCATCACACGGGGAGATCAGCTCAGTGCTTTGTAACCAACCAGAGGGGTGGTATAGGGAGGGTGGAAGGCAGACTCAAAAGGGAAGGGATATGGGGATATATGTATATGTGTAGCTGATTCACTTTGTTATAAAGTGGAAACTAACACACCATTGTAAAGCAATTATACTCCAATAAAGATGTTAAAAAAAAAAGGCAACATAAACATGCCCAAGGTAGCACGGTACAGGCTGGTGGTGTCAGATGACAGAAAGTACGTAAATAGTGTTGGAGCACAAGAGCTCAGGGGCACGAGTGCAATGTTTGCGTGGTGAGAATTGAGGTTCAGTGGAAAAGCAGGGGATAGATAGCTTATTTAAGGAATTGGGAGTTTATCCTAGTGCCCAAAGTATATTCCTAAGACCCAGCCTAATGGACACATTACTACTCTAAAGTCTGAAAGGGATGAAACCTAAATCTCTAACAACATATATCACAACTCTGCTACCAGCATTACCATATTGTAAAAACCATTTTTCAATAACAGCTATAAAGGAACCCCAAAACATGAAAACAATTTGATTGGTTAGGGATGGGAGCTTTTGGGTTGTTGTTTGGTTTCTTTTAATTTTTCTATTAAAGTGTGGTTTGGTCAAGGTCTATTACGTGTTGGCTTAGAGTCTCCAATTTTATATTTCCCACTCCTCTATGTAGGTCTGATTTCCCTGGCATCAACACATCTCTGGAGACAGCATGTCACAATTATTTGTTGACTTCTTTTATTGTTGTTTTTTGAATTTTTGAATTTTATTTATTTTTTTATACAGCAGGTTCTTATTAGTTATCCATTTTATACATATTAGTGTATATATGTCCTATATGTTGACTTTGCTTGGAGTAATTTAGCCCTAAACTATGCGTTAGCCCCAGTTTTAATAAAGAGAACAGGCCAGTCATACTTAAGGACTGCCACTGACAGACTGATTTTTCTATTTTAGTCCTGAGCTTCAGGCCTTCTGCTTATCAGTTTTCCAATCACAAACCTTAGTGCATTTGTCTAGTCTACTTGTTTTCAATTTTTTTAATGAAACCCTTTTTTCTTTTCCTCAGAAAAATCCCACACAGAGGCCACTGTATAAAATCTGTAAAGCAATGTTTAATTCATTATAACTACATTATGCAGATTTAAATTTGTACCATTTGTTTATAGTAAAAGTGATCAATAAGCACAATGTGGCTTTTTTGATGAACCAAACATTTTCAGTCCTGACCTATGGAAGGACAGTTGCAGACCAGTCAATATCAGCATAAAATTTGGTTCTATAATTTTTTTTGTTGGAAAATACATTTCTTTGATGGAACTGACTCATAGATCCTGAGTTTAAAAAAAAAAATAGAAATAGAGAGTAGAGATCAAAGCAGAGCTAGAAACTTTATCCTATATCTCATTTACAATTAGCTTATGTAGATTGGAGGTTGTAAACTCATCATTCTAGACTCCAGAGTCCAGTTTAGTTCATAACATGTGTTTTTTAATTAATTGCCATTGTTTAAAAATTGAAAGATTTTACTTAAAAATCTGGATTTTTGGTTTCTTTTGAAATCTCAGAGGATCTGGAAATACTGGGGCCATATTCCTACCTATGACTACTTTAGATGGTTTGCTCTTTCCAGATGGGCTTACACACACACACACACACACACACACACACACACACTCAATCCCCACCTGGGTCCTATAGCATTTAAGTTTGTGTTCCCTGAGCATGCCCAAAGATAGTGGGAGAAGTTATCTCTCTGTCTACTCCATCATCCTAGTTCATCACCCCAATCCAGGCCACCATCAGGCTCCTCGTGGGCCAGAGCAGTAACCTCCTAATGTTCTTGTTCTAGGGTTACTGTCTCTGTGCAAGCCTATTTGTATTTGCCCTTGGATCCATTCCTTGTCCTTCAGTGACTCCTGTAGTCTGCATTTCCCAAACACACATGTTAGCTGTCTTCTGATTGGGTTCAGCCAATGGGAGACACTACAGATTGGGTGGTGGAATAAAAGGAAAAGCCAGTGTATTTGTGTCCCTCCTTTCTGCCTTATGCAGCATCTCTAACAGAAGCATCTCTCTCCCATGGCTCTGTCTCATGAAGTCCTCACACAGATTACCTCTTCTATAGGGAATAGCCTTGGGGTTCCAACAGGAAATAGATGGCACATTTGAAAAGGATAATTCGAAGTGGATTTACTTACAAAGGGATTATTTACAAAGATGTAGGTATCGAGGAACCACAGGGGATAGTGCTTAGCACTCCTAGACTCAGTGATAAGAAGAGAATCAAGCAGAGTCTCCATTTCATTAGGAGCAGGCACCTTCAGGCAAGAGATGCAGCCACCTGAAGGTAACTCTACAGGTAAAGAGCCAGAGGGATAAAATCCCTGACATCGCTTTCCTCCCTCCACCGGGTTTCTCTACCGTGGCACTACTGATATCATTTTGGGCCAGTAATTCTGTGTGGGGAGGCAGGGCTGTCTTGCGCATTGTAGGGCCTTTAGCGGCGTTCCATTAGATACTGTGACAACTGAAAATGTCTCCAGACACTGTCACATGTCCCCTGGGGATCAAAATCACTCCCCAGTTGAGAACCACTGAAGTTCAACTACCTGTTGTAGTCCATTCAGGTCAGCTGCCCAGAGCAAAGAGAAAGGTAGAGAGTGGATCTGGAGGGGCAAACAAAAGATATTCAGCACAACTCTTTGCTCTACGTCGACCTGATATCGATCTGTCAGTGGCAGTCCTTAAGTATGATCGGCCTGTTCTCTTTGTTAATACTGGGGCTAACACATAGTTTAGGGCTAAATTACTCCAAGCAAAGCCAACATATAGGACATATATACACTCATATGTATAAAATGGATAACTAATAAGAACCTGCTGTATAAAAAATAACATCAGGTCAACTGCCATTGACCCCCCACTCATTCTTCACTCCAGGTTTACACGGCACCTGCTCAGAAAGCCCTTTCCTAGACAGCCCCACCACTTGCTAAATAAAGCTCTCACTCATTATTCTAACTATTCCCTGTTTTTTACTCTCAGAACTTATCACAGTTTGCAATTATGGATTTTATGTCTGTTTATTTTTAATATCTGCCTCACCTGTGGACTGAAAACCTTTTAAGGATATGGACCATGAATGCTAATTCAACTACCACCTAGCACAATGGCAGCATAAAGTTGGAGATCAATAAACATATGATGAATAACTGAATTTTGAATGAGTGTGCTAACTTGACAGCATATGTTAATGTGCTTGTGATTTTTGTTATGTAAAGTTTGTTTTGGATCACATTTGAGTGTTCTTGTTGTTAAACAAACAAAATATATTTAAAATACAGTCAAGAAATAAAATCTGACTCAAATATTTGCACAACTCTTACCTCATATTCATGAAAAATATTATGAAAATCTCTTATCTGGTAGAACTTCCTTATTTTATATATGAAACTAAGTTAAACAAATGAAACAGGCAAACCAGGCACACTAATAGTAATAATAAAAGTATTCACCGAAAAAAATGCAACAGTTTCTGTAACAAATGTAATTTGAACTATGGAAAAATTTTAAACAGAAAAATTTAACAGGTAGAAATAAAAAGTAATTATTGGGCATACTAATCTAGTTAATAAAATTAAAATAGTGTTTAAAATAAATAAGCTTACTTGTACACCCACAATTATAGCAGAATTATTCACAATAGCCAAAAGATGGAAGGAACAAATTAATGGATCAACAAAATGTTGTACCTATGCATATACATAGAATGAATTTTATTCAGCCTTACAAGGGAAGAAAATTCTGACATGTTACAATATGGATGAAACTTGAGGACATTATGCTAAGTGAAATAAGCCAGTCACAAAAGGGTAAATTCTATATGATTCCATTTATGTGAGGTACCTAAATTAATCACATTCATAGAGACGTAAAGTACAATGGTGGTTGCCAGGGCCTAGAGGAAGGGAGTTGTTTAATGGGTATAGAGTTTCAGTTTTGCAAGATGAAAAAGTTCTGGAGATTGATTGCACAGAAATGTAAATATACTTAACACTATTGAACTTTAAATGGTTTAAATACAGCATTTTATGTTATGTGTATTTTATGACAAAAATAAATGTTTAAAAAGGCAAAAAGTAAGTAAATATATAAATAAATAATATCATTCAAAATACTAAAATAAAAATAAGCAGTAACTACAGCAGTACAAAGACCATGGATTATCATTACCAAGACAGGCATACATTTCATCTGAGACTATGACCCATTTAATTCCTGTCACGGTGATTCTGCTGCTCGCTAATGTCCGAGAAACACACTTTTAGGTCAGTGTGGGAAGCAACAGAGAGTAGTGTTAAGGGCATGAATCCAGAGACAGATTGCCTGGGTTCAAATCCCTGAATCTTATACTTCTTACTTGCTGTGTGACCTTGAGCAAACTGCTTAATGTCTCTGTGCTTTCGTTTTCTCATCAGTAAAAAAAGGACAATGATACTACATATTTCATAAAATTGTTATAGAATTAAATTCAGTCAAGAATTTTTAAGTACTTAGAAGATACTCATATACTGTGACTTAAATAAAATAAATGTAGTCTCAGAATTACAATAGGCTTCCTTTCCACAAAGGCCTGTTCTTTTATTTTCCTTCCCTTTGGGTACAAGACTGGAAGAATGAAAGCTTCTTCCAATAAACTGCTCCTTTAAGAGGTACTGAGTATTTACCTAGGCCAAGCAGACAGCAAGTGGCAAATCCATTAGCCTTCCCATGGTGCCTCTGTGCTGTGTGACCTGGGCAACAATGGCTGTCATGATCTCCCTGCTGTCTGAGCAAGCTTTCCCCAGGCAAGGGTAGAACCTAACCACCTATTCTCTTATTAACCCTTCAAGCCCTCCTTTTCCACTCAGCATAAGCTGGGCAGGTAGCTAAATGATTTATAAACTCAACTTACTTCCTGGTTTTTATTTTTACATTTTTCCATGGAGCATCTTAATGTTGGAAAGGCAACAGTTATTAATTTCATGAAGAATATGACCTAAGTGTGACCCAGTAAGATAAAATAAACATTGTACTTTTATGTCAATTCCAGATGAAATATTAACCACAAATAAATAAACTAAAACACCTAGATATGACTTCAAAACCATGAAATTTTGCTTGCTTTCAATAGAGAATAAAATAGTAAGTATTCCCTTCTTCAATTGTATTTTATCCTTTGAACACAGACTTAATATAGGAAGAAGATGCAGGAAATTTACTTTGCAAAAACTTTAAATGTCATTACAAAGAATTGGGTGAAGTACCAAAAATATAAATAATAAAAAAAGAAAACTTAGACAATCATAAATAGAGATGATATAATGTAGCTTACCCATAGTTGAAAGGCAAAAGAGTAAATATGTATGACAAAAGTGTATAACAGTTGTAAAGACTTAAATGGCCTTGTTTATCTTCTTTGATTAATTTTTAATCTTCACATCTCTTTGCTCTCATTTTTCAACAGTCTAAAAGACATCATTTCTTTCATCATTGTATCCCAAAGTTTCGTGGACTATTTAGTACTCACTAGTTTCTACAGTACACTTAAACATTACAAGCATTGGAGAAACATGAAAGCTCTCCTGACACATCACCATTACTGTCTTTTATCTGGACCATCTTTAAAATATAGAATGTTACCTTTGATTTTGTCATCAGCCTGTTGATTCATTTAGCAATTTTTATTGAGTGCCTCCTACGTGCCAGGTGCTATATACCAGGAGCTGGGAAATAGCAAGGAGTTCCTGCTACATAAAGGTGACATTACAATTGCAGGAACAGAACAGACAGGCCTTTAACAAGAGAACTTCACATATTCAAGGCAGAAAGACTAACAAGTGCAAGAACCCTAAGATTGGACAGAGCTTGGCATATTCAAAAAACAGCAAGGAGGCCGGGAAGGAAATGGAGAACAGTAGGAAATGAGGCCAGAGGGGTAGCCAGGAGGAGGGGTAGCCAGGAGACGTGGTAGGGACTTTGAATTCTGTGTAATGGAAAGCCATGGAGAACTGAAGCCGGGATGTTGCAGGCCCTGGTTCACACCTATGGACCACTCTGGGAGCAGGAAGTACATGGAGACCACAGTGTAGATGAAAAAAACAGAGACAAAGAAACAAATTAGGTTGTTATTAGTTGAGTCAGGAGATGACAGTGAGTTGGGTGAGGATAACAGCGGCAGATAAGAAGAGAAGTGGTTGGATTCAGAATATATTTTGAATGTGGAGACAGCAGATTTGCTGACTGTAGGAATGGATGCACCAGATAACAATAAATGCGTACTTTTTATTTACTAATGTTTCATAAAAATTCTGACAGCTCATCTTGCAAAGTTTTAGTAGAGCAAGAAATTGTCATGCCCACTTAGAAGTCATGTACTAAAAGAAAACACTAAAATTTTAACACCTTCCACCTAAGCCAAAGAGAAGGAAAAACAGATTTCTAAATAATTCCATCTAAATTGTTTTTTTATACATGTAATGCTCTTGGCATAGCATTAGCATGGCAGGATTTATTTGGAATTTTAAAGTACATAAAAACAAAACTGTTCATACTTTGATTTTCAATCACTCTTCTTTTACAACTTATCTTTCTGAATTTTAGGTAAGGTAATAAGTTTCAATGTAACATAAACATTTCTATAATTAATAAATAGAAATATCGCCAAGCTGCTGATTAGCTACTGTGGAAACAATTGGCAAATTCCTATTTATTATTCAACCATTTTAATCCACCAATCACTGTTGATTATTTTTACTATTCTAACAACCATTGTTTATCTACCATTTTAAAATCTAATGAAGCAAGAGTCAGCATTAGAAATGGCACAAGCTTTCCAAAGGATGTCCACACACTTAGTGAAATTTCAAAAGAAAAAAAAATTCTGTGTTTGACTTCAGTAGTGTTATTTCCTTCATCTCACTACTTTGATAACACTTCCTATATGCTTTGCCTTTTCTTTACAGGGTGAACTATATAATCATTGGTCCTTTACAATTAATCATATATCTTAATATGAACTGATAGAGGATAGTTATTTCTGAAAATCAATTTGGTTTCCATGAATTGTTGCTCACAAATTTTAAAATAACAAAAACAAATCTGAGATTTAAACTTGTAAAAATCCACACACAATGAATATTATGAGCTCCCAAGAGGAGTAAGTTAAGAGGTTGTAAATATGAAACTGAAAAGTTTGGAACACCCAACACTCCATGAGCATTACCGGGGTGTAATCTCCATGATGTCAGACTGAAAAGTGGTTATAACTTAGAAAAATGAGACAATCAATTGCATTATGTCTAATGTAAGGAAAGAATATGAGTAGAAACAAGATATTTAGACTAAAGCACACAAAAAGAAAGCCTTAGGGTCATAGCATTTATCCAGCCTTAACCAGGTGAAGAGAGACAAAAGGATTGGTAAAGAAAAAAAAATTTTTTTTTTTTTGATGTGGACCATTTTTAAAGTCTTTACTGAATTTGTTACAATATTACTTCTGTTTTATGTTTTCGGTTTTTGGCCGCGAGGCATGTGGGATCTTAGCTCCCCGACCAGGGATCGAACCCACACCCGCACCCCCTACACTGGAAGGCCTAGTCTTAACCACTGGACTGCCAGGGAAGGCCCAACAGTGCCTACTTCACAGGGGTTTTCCTAGTATTAGATGATACTCAGTAAGCACTCGTGTTAGTTATTCTCATTGCCACTGCGCCCACACTGTGCTTCATCTTAGTTCTCTGAAGGTTCTCAGCTCCTCCTCACCTCAGGATTTTCACTGTTCCCTTTGCCTGTAATGCGCTCTGCCTCTTCTCACAGCCACCTTCCACTCCTTCTTCAGGCTTCAATGTCATTCCTCTGAGGCTTTCTGATCCACCCCCTCCACTGAACAATTAGGTTAAGAACCCCTGTTAAACACTCATTCATTCTGTGCTTCTCCTTTGAAGCGCTTATTATCATAATTCAACATGTGCACTCCATTAGAATAGGGAATGTGTCTTAAACTGCTCCGTATCCACCCTGATAATTAGCACAATTCTGAGTCCATAGCAGCAGCATAAAATAATTTAAGTACCTGAGGAATGAATGACTTCTTAAATCTGACTATGCCCAATATTTCTCTCTTGGAATTGTAATAACCTCTAACAATCAGTCACTTTTCTGCTCAGGGGCAGAACTCTTCACTCCCTTTACCTTATGAGATAAAATTTTCAGAAATGTAAATCAAGAATTCAACAAATGAACTTTTGGCTGAGTGAGACTTCCAAGAGCGTATGTTTTGACTCCAAGTTCCTTTAGATGTGCACTTCTCAATATGGTAGCCATTACCATATGGGGCTACTGAGCACTTGAGATGTTGCTAGTCCAAAGTGAGATATGCTGTAAAATACACTCTGGATTTTAAAGACTTGGTACAATAAAAGAATGTTAAATATCTCATAATTTTTAATATTTATTACATATTGAAATGATAATGTTTTGGAAATATGGGGTTAATGAAAAATATATTATTAAAATCAATTTTACCTGTTTTTTTTTTTACCTTTTTAAATGTGACTACTAGAAAACTAACATATATGCCTTGCATTGGATGCAATGCTGTTTTAGACTACCTGCCTAAAAGGTATGTTGTATTTCACCACAACATCCCTCCATTTCTTCTCATGGTAATCCATAACAAAACATACTCCAAATTCCTTCATCGGTTTTTCTCAATGATATTTCTGATGCATAGGCAACTCCATCACCCCTGTCAACACATCTGATCCTTTTTAATAGGGTAGTTTCCTACAACCACATTTAATCTTGGGTCTCGTAACATCGAATTGGAGATTTACCATCCTGTGGCTACTTTATTATTTATACTGTAAACATTATGACTAAGAACACAAGATCTACAGCAGACTACCAGTTTTGGAGTCCTGGCTCTGGTACTTATTAGCTGTGCAACTTTATTACTCTTAATATCTAACTCTGTGCCTCAGTTTCCTCAACTGAAAGATGGGGATGATAATATTGTCTACTGCGTAGGGTTCAGAGTATTAACTGATGTTGGTAAAGTGCTGAGATGGTCCCTGACACACAGTAAGCATTCAATAAGTAATGACAACTATCTGCATCATTTTACACATCTCTCACCCTTCCCATCTACTCATATATTCTCTTGTAACACTGGGCCCCTCTCCTAGTGACGTTGTTCTTTCCAAATCTGAGATTTTACACTCAGATCTTCTAACTCCAAAACTCTGCTACACCCCAGCTGAGAGTAGCACTTGGGTAAGGTACTTCTCTCGATTTTCAGTTTCTTACCTGTAAATGACAGTGGGTATTGCCACCTTCCTTTGCACAAGTTTGAATGACACAATGTATATAAAGTTCTTTGCATGGTCCTTAGCACCTTATGGATACTTTATTTGCATTTTCTGATTTAAAACATGTGACCCTAACAATACACCAAAGATAAGTACTTTATGAAAAGGAAACAGGCCGGGAAGTCAAGACTTGCCCGAAGTTGCACAGATAGTTACACGGCAGCGCCAATACCGGAACGAGGTTTCTCTCTGGGTCAAATGTTTTTTTCATGAACACAAAGCTGCTCTCCAAAAGCATGAGCGCTAGTACTAAATTCATGCTGTTTATGGCATTCCAATATTTGAAGAAATGCAGCAACTGGCAAAGCTGCCCACTGAAACTGCAACGGAAAATCAAAATACAGGTTTTCTTAATACCATTAGGAGGTCAAAGAACCTGAGAGCCCTCGAGTTGGCGTCGTGGATGAAATTTCGGCAAACAGAACAGCGACAAGTTCCTCCTCTAGCCCTCCCAGGAAAGTGCGGGTGAGGAGATACGATTATCTGGGCTTCAGGCTAGCCCGGCGGCCCCGGACCCGGAGGAGGCCACGGCCGCGCCCGGCCGCCGGACCCTCCCCCTCGGATCTCGGGACCCAGCGCTGTGCCCGCCCGCCCCTCACCTCCGGCTCCGGGCGCTCCAAGGCCATCACACAGCCCTCCCGCGCCGGCCCGGGCCCAGAAAAAATATTTTTTAAAACTGCAATTCATCACTCAAGTTCTGCCCCCTGAAAGTACAATGCACAAAAGAATTGCATCCCACTTCATCATTTGTAATTGCAATGTTTAATATCTGCCTTCCCCTGCTGGATTATAAACCCCATGAGGGGAGGGACCATGTCTGTGCACCACTGTGTCCATAGTGCATTCAGTCAGAAGGGAATTCCATTACCCCATTCCTGGGTGACATGGAATATATTTCCCCAAGCATAATTACTGCATCTCTTTGTCCCTTTACACACTCCTCATGTAAGAGAAATGAAAAATTGGGAAGAACAGTTGGGCATTCTCAGTTGCACTGTTCTCTCTCTTGGGAGCTTCCTGCCTGCAAGAGGACGTTTTTCACTTCACCTCTAGGACCTAATTCCCTGTGCAGGAAAGGTCTATCCTGGTCTAGCACTGCAGGGACCATGTGGGTAGGTATTTCTAAATCTGAGATTCAGTTCATCAGCCTGCTTGATTCTCTCACGAATCTATGTCCTCAATCTTGTTCTATGAGCAACAGAGGTGATATTTTGCTTCCATCTGCTTGCTATTTTTTTTTCTTAAATTATTCAGAATCCAGACAGGGAGGAAAAAGCTCTTATTTACTATCCTCTTGAATCCCTACACATAGCACAATATCTGATTTACTGTAGTTGCTTAGCAAATATTTGTTGATTGACAAATATTTGACTGTAAAAATTACCAAAAAAGGTTGATTCTGCAATTTAAGTTCTCTGCCAGCAGGAAGAATTAGTATACTACAGGCTGAAACTTGAAGGCTTAAGTATCAGCTATTGAAAGCCCACTTTTCAGATAAGATGACAGAATGGTCTGAAGTCCTGAGATCTAGGTTGGGCTAGGATACCCTATTGGGGTACAGGGAGATAGTGACTGACATATCTCCTAGGAGATCCTATTAGGCTAGGAGACTGGTTTGGATATGGAACATTGCTTGACTCAGGACTTCAATAGATGGAAAAAGTGGGCTGTCTAAAAAGACTATTCAGTTGAAAGGAGGTACAGAAATAAAAAATCTAGGCATGAGGCCAGTAGGATAAAAACCAGGGATGTGGAAGAGAATGGATTAGAATAAAGGCCTATGGAGAGGACAAGTTCTGGAGAAATAGTCTGATCAGACTTGCGTATAGCTGCAGTGTATTTTATTTATTATAAATTCTATGACTGGAGCTGAGGTAGGGAGGGACAAGGAGGGAGTTTGTTCAGTTGTACTTGTTTGGCTGACTTTTGAGGGGGGTAGCAGTAATGGTCTGAGACAGGGAAAATGTCTCTCAAGCTTAAAAAAAGAACTAAACTGCATTTTACTTGAACAAGAAAAGATCATTTCCAGCCTGATTCAACTTAATTTTGCCAATAATTTTCTGCTTTGGCGTATCATTACCAAAATACACTCCTTAAAACAGCCACGTATTAAACTCAAAACAATAAATTAGGACTTCGTTTCACAATGAACAGCTATTTAGGTGCAAGCCTTTACCAAATCACACAATATCTTATTTAATCAATTCACCCAGAATCTTGACTTATAAAAAAGCATTTCCTGATATTTGTTCTGGAGGTTCAGGTTCAGACCAGAGCGAGGCTCTGAGCACTTATCTCCAGACAGTTGACACTGCCTCTGCAACACTGTTCTAGTCAATCTCTGCACATTAGTCAACGAAAGTAAAGAAAAAGCCTTGGTCACCTTGTTTGGAAGCTATTATTTTATATGAGGAGAATATGGTGAAAGAAAAGTAAAAAGAAAAGAGGCAGCTACATAGTTCATGTTGACATGAAAAGAGCAGACTGAACAGGCTTTCTTCTCCACTTAGTGTTTTTCTAAGTTATTTTTTAGATTCTCCAAATATCAGTTGTTTATGTTTTTAAGTAGATCTAGCTCGTTCTTATCTATATGAAATACAATGTACTACTTGAGTATAACTAATGTTTAAGGCACTTACTTAACATAGTGAGAAAGTCTTTTCTTGTATGTTTGTTTGGTTTTTTTTTGCGGTACGCGGGCCCCTCACTGTTGTGGCCTCTCCCATCATTGCAGAGCACAGGCTCCGGAGGCGCAGGCTCAGCGGCCATGGCTTACGGGCCCAGCCGCTCTGCGGCATGTGGGATCTTCCCAGACTGGGGCACGAACCCGTGTCCCGTGCATCGGCAGGCGGACTCCCAACCACGGCGCCACCAGGGAAGCCCGAGAAAGTCTTTTCTTTAAAAATTATTTTTAATATACACACATACAAATATGCAAAAAAGTTTAAAATTAAAAAATAATAAAACTACTAAACAAATGGTAGGTTACCAATGTAAATTTGTGACGCTGATAACTATACTGTAATCATGTTAGAAAACTCACACTATTTAAAGAGCCATAATGTAACTTGTAATTTACCTCAAGTAGTTCAGAAAAGAAATGTGTTTGTAGAATACACACATGATTTATATAAAACATGCCACTGCTACCATATGGCATTGTACACAACTTATTTTTGTCTCTTAATGTGTATACATATTATAACTCTGACCAAGGATATAAAAATGTGTATCAGTATTAACTTTTCCATATAACCCTAAAATTAATAACAAATATTAACACCAAATACTACAAATAAAAAAGTGAACACAAGAAGAATCAAGCAGATTATGACAGAGTCATTTCAGTTATCTGCCAAATGATAGGTGAGGTAACTTTTATTTATTGGTTTTAATGGGAATTTGGATTAAAAGAGCGATAAACATAGTGTCTGGACAAGCCTCTTAGATAGCCTCATCCAGCAGAGGGCAGACAGCAGAAGCAAGAAGAATTACAAGCCTGCAGCCTGTTAAACAAAAACCACATTCACAGAAAGATAGACAAGATGAAAAGGCAGAGGGCTATGTACCAGATGAAGGAACAAGATAAAACCCCAGAAAAACAACTAAATGAAGTGGAGATAGGCAACCTTCCAGAAAAAGAATTCAGAATAATGATAGTGAAGATGATCCAGGACCTCGGAAAAAGAATGGAGGCAAAGATCAAGAACATGCAAGAAATGTTTAACAAAGACCTAGAAGAATTAAAGAACAAACAAACAGACATGAACAATACAATAACTGAAATGAAAACTACACTAGAAGGAATCAATAGCAGAATAACTGAGGCATAAGAATGGATAAGAGACCTGGATGACAGAATGGTGGAATTCACTGCTGTGGAACAGAATAAAGAAAAAAGAATGAAAAGAAATGAAGACAGCCTAAGAGACCTCTGGGACAACAATAAATACAACAACATTCGCATTATAGGGGTCCCAGAAGGAAAAGAGAGAGAGAAAGGACCAGAGTAAATATTTGAAGAGATTACAGTCAAAAACTTCCCTAACATGGAAAAGGAAATAGCCACCCAAGTCCAGGAAGCACAGCGAGTCCCATACAGGATAAACCCAATGAGAAACATGCCGAGACACATAGTAATCAAATTGGCAAAAATTAAAGACAAAGAAAAATTACTGAAAGCAGCCAAGGAAAAAAGTCAAATAACATACAAGGGAACTCACATAAGGTTAACAGCTGATTTCTCAGCAGAAACTCTACAAGCCAGAAGGGAGTGGCATGATATACTTAAAGTGAAAAAGGGAAGAGCCTACAACTAAGATTACTGTACCTGACAAGGATCTCATTCAGATTCAAAGGAGAAATCAAAAGCTTTACAGACAAGCAAAAGCTAAGAGAATTCAGCACCACCAAACCAGCTCTACAACAAATGCTAAAGGAACTTCTCTAAGTGGGAAACAAAAGAGAAGAAAAGGACCTACAAAAACAAACCGAAAACAATTAAGAAAATGGTCATGGGAACATACAAATTGATAATTACCTTAAACGTGAATAGATTAAATGCTCCAACCAAAAGACATAGGCTTGCTGAATGGATACAAAAACAAGACCCATATATATGCTGTCTACAAGAGACCCACTTCAGACCTAGGGACACATACAGACTGAAAGTGAGGGGATGGAAAAAGATATTCCATGCAAATGGAAAACAAAAGAAAGCTGGAGTACCAATACTCATATCAGATAAAATAGACATTAAAATAAAGAATGTTACAAGAGACAAGGAAGGACACTACATAATGATCAAGGGATCAATCCAAGAAGAAGATATAACAATTATAAATATATATACACCCAAAAGAGGAGCACCTCAATACGTAAGGCAACTGCTAACAGCTATAAAATAGGAAATCGACAGTGACACAACAATAATGGGGGACTTTAACACCTCACTTACGCCAATGGACAGATCATCCAAACAGAAAATTAATAAAGAAACACAAGCTTTAAATGACTCAATAGACCAGATAGATTTAATTGATATCTCTAGAACATTCCATCCAAAAACAGCAGTTTACACTTTCTTCTCAAGTGTGCATGGAACATTCTCCAGGATAGATCATATTTTGGGTCATAAATCAAGCCTCAGTAAATTTAAGAAAATTCAAATCATATCAAGCATCTTTTCTGACCACAACGCTATGAGATTAGAAATCAATTACAGGGAAGAACACATAAAAAAAACAAACACATGGAGGCTAAACAATACACTACTTAATAACCAAGAGATCACTGAAGAAATCAAAGAGGAAATTAAAAAATACCTAGAGACAAATGTCAATGAAAACAAGACGATCCAAAACCTATGGGATGCAGCAAAAACTGTTCTAAGAGGGAAGTTTATAGCTATACAAGCCTACCTCAAGAAACAAGAAAAATCTCAAATAAACAACCTAACCTTACACCTACAGGAACTAGAGAAAGCAAACGAACAAAACCCAAAGTTAGCAGAAGGAAAGAAATCATAAAGATCATAGCAGAAATAAATGAAATAGAAACAAAGAAAGCAATAGCAAAGATCAATAAAACTAAAAGCTGGTTCGTTGAGCAAATAAACAAAATTGATAAACCATTAGCCAGATTCATCAAGAAAAAGAGGAAGAGGACTCAAATCTATAAAATTAGAAATGAAAAAGGAGAAGTTACAACAGACACCACAGAAATACAAAGCATCCTAAGAGACTACAACAAGCAACCCTATGCCAATAAAATGGACAGCCTGGAAGAAATGGACAAATTTTTAAAAGGTATAACCTTCCAAGACTGAAACAGGAAGAAATAGAAAATATAAACAGACAAATCACAAATAATGAAATTGAAACTGTGAGTAAAAATCTTCCAATAAACAAAAGTCCAGGACCAGATGGATTCACAGGTGAATTCTATCAAATATTTAGAGAAGAGCTAACACCCATCCTTCTCAAACTCTTCCAAAAAACTGCAGAGGAAGGAACAATCGCAAACTCATTCTATGAGGCCACCATCGCCCTGATACAAAAACCAGACAAAGATACTACAAAAAAAGAAAATTACAGACCAATATCACTGATGTATATAGATACAAAAATCCTGAACAAACTACTAGCAAACAGAATCCAACAGCACATTAAAAGGATCATACACCATGATCAAGTGGGATTTATCCCAGGGATGCATGGATTCTTCAATATATGCAAATCAATGAATGTAATACACCATATTAACATATTGAAGAATAAAAACCATATGACCATCTCAATAGATGCAGAAAAAGCTTTTGATAAAATTCAACACCAATTTATGATAAAAACTCTCCAGAAAGTGAGCATAGAGGGAGCCTACCTCAATATAATAAAGGCCATATCCAACAAACTCACAGGAAACATCATTCTCAATGGTGAAAAACTGAAAGCGTTTCCTCTAAGATCAGGAAAAAGACAAGGATGTCCACTCTCACCACTATTATTCAACAAAGCTTTGGAAGTCCTAGCCACAGCAATCAGAGAAGAAAAAGAAATAAAAGGAATACAAATTGGAAAAGAAGAAGTGAAGCTGTCACTGTTTGTAGATGACATGATACTATACATAGAGAGTCCTAAAGATGCCACCAGAAAACTACTAGAGCTAATCAATGAATTTGGTAAAGTAGCAGGATACAAAATTAATGCACAGAAATCTCTTGCATTCCTATACACTAATGACGAAAAATCTGAAAGAGAAATTAAGGAAACACTCCCATTTACCATTGTAACAAAAAGAATAACATACCTAGGAATAAACCTAACTAAGGAGACAAAGGCCTGTATGCAGAAAACCATAAGACAGTGATGAAAGAAATTAAAGATGATATCAACGGATGGAAAGATATACCATGGTGTTGGAATGGAAGAATCAATATTGTGAAAATGACTCTACTACCCAAAGCAATCTACAGATTCAATGCAACCACTATCAAATTACCACTGGCATTTTTTCCAGAACTAGAACAAAAAATCTTAAAATTTATATAGAGACACAAAAGACCCCGAATAGCCAAAGCGGTCTTGAGGGAGAAAAACGGAGCTGGAGGAATCAGACTCCCTGATTTCAGATGATACTACAAAGTTACAGTAATCAAGACAATATGGTACTGGCACAAAAACAGAAATATAGATCAATGGAACAGGATAGAAAGCGCAGAGATAAACCCACACACCTATGGTCAACTAATCTATGACAAAGGAGGCAAAGATATACAGTGGAGAAAAAACAGTCTCTTTAATAAGTGGTGCTGGGAAAGTTGGACAGCTACATGTAAAAGAATGAAATTAGAACACTTCCTAACACCATACACAAAAATAAACTCAAAATCGATTCGAGACCTAAATGTAAGACCGGACAGTATAAAACTCTTAGAGGAAAACATAGGAAGAACTTTGGCATAAATCACAGCAACATCTTTTTTGATCCAGCTCCTACAGTAATGGAAATAAAAACAAAAATAAACAAATGGGACCTAATGAAACTTAAAAGTTTTTGCACAGCAAAGGAAGCCATAAACAAGATGAAAAGACAACCCTCAGAATGGAAGAAAATATTTGCAAACGAATCAACAAAGAATTAATCACCAAAATATATAAACAGCTCATGCAGCTCAGTATTAAAAAAACAAACAACCCAATCCAAAAATGGGCAGAAGACCTAAATAGACATTTCTCCAAAGAAGACTTACAGATGGCCAAGAAGCACATGAAAAGCTGCTCAACATCACTAATTATTAGAGAAATGTAAATCAAAACTACAATGAGGTATCACCTCACACCAGTTAGAATGGGCATCATCAGAAGATCTACAAACAACAAATGCTGGAGAGTGTGTGGAGAAAAGGGAACCCTCTTGCACTGTTGGTGGGAATGTAAATTGATACAGCCACTTTGGAGAACAGTATGGAGGTTCCTTAAAAAACTAAAAATAGAATTACCATATGACACAGCAATTCCACTACTGGGCATATACCCAGAGAAAACCATAATTCAAAAAGACACATGCACCCCAATGTTCATTGCAGTACTAGTTACAATAGCCAGGTCATGTCAGCCACCTAAATGGCCATTGGCAGACGAATGGATAAAGAAGTTGTGGTACATATATACAATGGAATACTACTCGGCCATGAAAAGGAAAGAAACTGGGTCATTTGTAGAGACGTGGATGGATCTTGAGACTGTCATACAGAGTGAAGTAAGTCAGAAAGAGAAAAACAAATATCATATATTAACGCATATATGTGGAACCTAGAAAACTGGTATAGATGAACTGGTTTGCAGGCAGAAATAGAGACACAGATGTAGAGAACAAACGTATGGACACCAAGGGGGAAAGTAGCAGGGGGATGGTGGTGGTGTGTTGAACTAGGAGATTGGGATTGACATATATACACTAATATGTATAAAATAGATAACTAATAAGAACCTGTTGTATAAAAAAAAGTAAATAAAATTAAATTAAAAACTTAAAAAAAAAAAAAAAAAAGAAACAGAGTGTCTGTGACTTACTGCCCCTGGAAATCCTGACCACTGACTTGATGTCACAAAAACTTGCCTAGTTTTCTTTGTATTTCCAATGTTATTGTTTAATAAGTCAGTCAAATGATGGCAGCAAAATCAGTGTAACAAAACATTCAAATGGTTTTTCATTATGTAACCTTAATGTAAGTACAAACATAAACACAGATAAATAGTAATAAATAATACAAATTATACCCATGACATTTCTGTTTTCAAAAGGAAACATAGATGAATAAAGTGTATTCAATACAATGGCTCACCATCTTACTTCTAGCCCCAAGAACACTGTCTGGCACAAAGTAGACACATAATATGTTTTTCTTAAATGAATTAATGGATGAATAAAATGATAAAATATATGTAATATTCTTAGTGCAAAAATTAAAATATAGAACTCAATATGCTAGCCCTTAGCAACATACATCCAACTATTTATTAATAATACTACACTGTTGTTAGTATGCACTATATTAAATAGATATTTGTTCTCCTATGAATGCAGTCTGAAGATGGGCTATTCTTCAAACAATGAGAATAGTTTCAAAATTGACAGAGACATATGTATGTCTGTATGTACACATATAGCATACACACACACATGCACAATTCCTCCAAGTTTTAAAAGTATTAAGGTCATACTTTTAAAATATTAATGTTGGAAAAGTACAAGCAAAGCCTTGAATTGTAAAGGTATAGTGAAACCCTTTACTTCCTTTTAACTTTGAACTTATGCTAGGTATTTCTAAAAGCAAGAAATAGTAATACTAGCTAATGTTTAAAAGCACTTAAAGTGACTCATATTTAATTTAACCCTGTCAGGTAGATGCTATTAATTCTCCTGATTTTACAAATGAAAAAATTAGGGCAAACTGCTCAAGATCACACAGCCAGAATGCAGCAGAATCAGCCTCAAATTCAGGTTCATAACTGTTATGCTATTCTGCATCTCAGTGGCAGATGAGGTTCAGGTGATATGATAGTGAGAGACAAAGGATAATATCACTATGCAGAATCTGAAACAAAACCTCAAAGCTAAATTTATTGCTTAAGGAGAGCTGTGCTGACTTCATACAAGCTCCCCAAGCAGAATAGACTGCTGATACTGCACAGACTTTCAGAAAGCATGGAGTTCACAGACTTGCAAATTTACAGCAGTGGAAGTGGGTTGACAATTGTGGAAGCATGGCTACTTGGGTTACACTGTTGCTGATAGCTTGATCTTCAAAAGCATGTTCATTGGATTGAATCTGGCTGACTTTCAGAAGTAAGGAGCTGTCACTGGTTGGTTGGCCCGTAGAAGTATATTCACCCAGGTGAGTTGTCATTGATTGATTAAACAGGTTTAAAACCAGTTCTGGTGGTTACTTGTTACCATGTCTAAAAAAAGAGCTAGTTTTTGCTAGAAGCATGGGAACTAAAATTTTTAAACCTCCCTTTCAGTCCTCCCTCAGCCAAAGCTGCAGAAGAAACCGTCAAGAATTGTCCAGATCTTTGTCTTTATTCCTGTCCTGCCCCCAGGCCCTTCATGACACTTCTTTTTTTCTTAGATTCCATATATATGTGTTAGCATACGGTATTTGTCTTGCTCTTTCTGACTTACTTCACTCTGTATGACAGACTCTAGGTCCATCCACCTCACTACAAATAACTCCATTTCGTTTCTTTTTATGGCTGAGTAATATTCCACTGTTATTCATGCAATGTAAAGACAACATTTTGTTGGTAGAGATGTGGTTTTCAGTTTGAGGGTGAATCAGCATGATTTCTTTTTGTTTTATCTTTTAATCATCTAAGAATACAGTGGTTGCATAGAAGCATTTAAAGTTCTAAGAGATATGCAACAACAGTGAAACAAACAAGAAATATTCAAAGTATTATAAGAAGAGACAAGAAGGCACTCTGAAAATATAACCCTAGATTTCCTAGGCTTAACCAAATAAACAAGTTCTTCCTGTGGAAAATTGCCAGGGGAAACAACTTTGATTTGAGCAATGGAACTTTCAGCCCCATCCCCAAGCTCCCTAACTTCTTACAAGGGGAGAGGGGCTGGAGGTAGAGCTAAATCATCAATGGCTAAGGATTTAATCAACCACACCTAAGTAATGAAGCCTCCACTAAAAAAAAAAAAAAATGACAGAGTTCTGAGAGCTTCCAGGCTGGTGAATATGTGGAGGTTCAGGGAGAGTGCTGCGCCCAGGGAGGGTGTACAGGGCCCGTGCTCCTTCCTCCACACGTTGCTCTATCCATCGCTTCCATCTGGCTGTTCCTTAATTATATCATTGTATAATAAATAGTAAACTATCTTCCTGAGTTCCATGAGCTGCTCTAGCAAATCAATCGAACCCAGAAAGGGGCCGTGGGCATCTCCAGCTTATAGTTAGTGGGTTGGAAACAGGGGTAACAACCTGTACCGGGATTGATGTCCAAAATGTGTTTGGGGGGAATGGGGGGTAGTGTTGTGGGACTGAGTCCTTACCCTTTGGGATCTGATACTATCTCCAGACAGTTTCAGGTTGACTTAAATTGTAGAACACCCAGCTAGTGTCGCAGAATTGCTTGGTGTGTGGAAAACCCATACGTCTGGTATCAGAAGTGAAGTAGTGATGTGGCAGAGCATTGAGAGTAGAGGGGACACACAGCAGGGTGTTATTTCTTTGCAGTAGAATATAATTTTTCATCATTAAAGCCTTGCTTGTATATTGATGGAATAAGTCCATTTTCAAACAGCTCTTCTACTTTCTGAAAAGGAGACTAAAAATCCTTCAACTTGAGGCAGGTTTTTTCTTCTATAGTTACAGAGACTGGAAGCACAAAAAAGCTGGCACAATTTCACACAAGTACAGTGTAAATGACTAATACAAGGACATCATCTGAGAGGAGACAGAGATACCACATATGAGCCCTTTCAGAAGAATAAGG
>RJWK010022542.1:0-29809 GCA_004363435.1 Platanista minor
TTACAAGATAAAGGCTCTGTTTCCCTGTGCTATATAATATATCCTTGTTGCTTACTTATTTTTTACACAGTAGTTTATATCTGTCAGTTCCATACCCCTAATTTGTCCATCCCCCTTCCCTCTCCCCTTTGGTAACCACTAGTTCATTAGAGAATATTATGCTTAGTGAAATAATCAGACAGAGAACGACAAATACTGTATGATATCACTTATATGTGGAATCTTAAAAAATAATACAAATGAATGTATGTGCAAAACAGAAACAGACTCACAGATGTAAAGTCACATTTTAAAATTACACCAAATAATACTAGTGTAATTAGTAGTAATTACAGAGAAAAAATAGATTATACAGATTACCAAAAAGAGGACAAAAAAAATTACCCATAATCCCACCTCTCCAAAGATAACCATTGTTAATACTTTCAGGGATTTTCCCCCATCCAGATCTTTATTTTCTATAAAGATATAAATATTTTTCCTGAAATAAATTTTTTGTAGCCAGGTACACATTGTATATACAGTATATCAGTTAATGTAATTAAAAAAATAGAAATAGGGCTTCCCTGGTGGTGCAGTGGTTGAGAGTCCGCCTGCCGATGCAGGGGCCACGGGTTCGTGCCCCGGTCCGGGAAGATCCCACATGCCGCGGAGCGGCTGGGCCCGTGAGCCATGGCCGCTGAGCCTGCGCATCCGGAGTCTGCGCTCCGCAACGGGAGAGGCCACAACAGTGAGAGGCCCGCGTACTGCAAAAAAAAAAAAGAAAGAAAGAAAGAAAAGGAATCTAGAGTGAACACACTGGAAGGTTGTAGGTTATAGCTGTTTTCTGTTTTCTTCTTTCTGTTTTCTTCTTTCTTTCTTTTCTTCTTTCAAGTTTTCTAAAGTGAGCACATTTGTTAGGGGTATAGTGTATTAAACTTCTAGACCTTGATGAATATCCAAGCAGAGGAGTTCAAAATCATGCTTGGACCAACTCCTTTGACATTAGCTGAGGTGTCACCTCTTCCAGGTAGTCTTCCCTGATAACCTCATGCTGGGTTTGATGCCTTCTCTGTGAGTTTATGTTTGGAATAATAATAATAGCTAACACTGCATGCCAGGCACTATTATAAATATTTTGCCATGTTAAATCAGCTCTTTGAGGTCTATACTATCATTATCCCCATTTTACAGATAAGAAAACTGAAGAACAAGGAAAGAATTCCCTCCCATTTCTAACAAGGACAGAGCAATACCTGAAAAAGTTGAGCTTAAGTTTTCCATTAGCTAAACGTATTGGGGGCTCAAAGTAAGAATTAAGCTCACTTTAGGAAAAAGGTGTAATTTCTTGCACACCTGAGTTTGTGCCCCACGACTCATCTTGGCCATAAAGATTGCCCATCAAAGGGAAAAAGAAAGGAAAAAGCCATGAGAAAATATCCTTTAAAAAAAAAAAAAGCAGAAGCAGGGAGGACACAGGCGTTACAGCCCTTTCTTCTCATCTGAGAGCAATGTGTCCACCTTTCTGAGTTGTGAACCTAAGATTTCACAGAAGTGTGAAATCGAAAGACAGAAATCACCATCTCTGGACCTTCTAGCGACCCCCAGCCTGTCCTGCATACTCAAGGGGACAGATGCCCTGCGAATGAGGCCTCCCTGGGGGGGACTCAGGCCCTTGGTGGCAGGGCTCCCTCACCCTAGACAGGCACACGCGGTGGGACCACCAGCCGAGGGGGCTGTCTTCCCTGCCTCAAACAAGTGCTATTTCTTTTTCCATGAAAACAACCCAGTTCTAAACCACTAACACCCGAAATTAGAAAAATACGTGGCCGGTATTATCATAAAACTATTTTAACACGGTGGGGCCCTCTGGGTGGCAGGAGGGGTGGCCAAGAGCCCACCGCAGCCCCTTCCAGTTGCAGCCCCTGGAAACGCTCAGGGGGACGAGAAATTTGGTTTTCATTAGCGGCAAATGTGAGTGGTTCTGTCACTCTGAATGGACCTTTGATTCTGGCTGGCAGTGGAATCTTTCCAGGACAAGTGAATTTTGTTTTGTTTTGTTTTTTTCATAGAAAATGGGCCAGGCCCTTCTAGCTTACATCTCCCCGAGCTAATTGGGCGACTCCCCATCCTCTTGACTTCTAACATCAACAGCTGGGGCCGGCAGGAGGGGCACCTGAGACCATTTGGCTTTACTGACCTTGAGGTTTTATTAAAAATGTTATGTTTCCTTGAGGTCTGCCCCAGACACAAGAAGAAGCCCAGCCAGGGAGGGGCTCACCAGGCCAAGGGGATTTTCACCACCTGGAAGACAGCCCACCTTGACCTGCTTTCTCCCACCCCTGTGACCCCCAGAAGTGGCCTCCACTTTAAAACCTCCATAGAAAACCCTATCGCTTGACTTCTGTCGACTTCAAGTGAAAGGACACAGGCCCGCTCTTTTATTCATTCGACACATATTGGTTCAACACCTACTACCATGATGGGGGCTTGGGATGCAGCTGTGAATAAGCCAAAATCCTCAGCCCCATGGAGCTTATGCCCTTAGTAGGAGAGAAAGACTGTAAACAAACAAATAAATATATGCCATGATTTCAGAAGGGAATAAGGGCTACAAAAAATAAAATGGGAGAATATGATGGAGGAAGACAGAGTGTTAGAAGATGGAGTGTTAGAAGACAACGTAGTCAGGGAAAGGCCCTCTGAGGAGGGGACGCAGTCTGCCAGGAGCTTGGCCAGGTGTGGCTGAATCTCCGCTACAGGTGGCATCTTCACTGAGGCAGGTCAGCATGTCTGGAGTCCGGCAGACCGCTATTGGTCTGGCAAACTCTCTTCGTGATGTCCCACGGCAGAGAGGAGACAAAGCAGTTTGCCTTTACACGGCAGGGACCGCAGAACCCCCTTCCCGGCCCTGCCCGAGCCCCATCATAATAACACTACCAGGGGCTGTCTTAGCTCAGGTTCCCTAGAAGCAGATCCAGAAGTAGGGATTTTTGTGGGGTGGGCTTTCAGAAGTGGAATGAAGGAAGTAGGGCAGAACAGGGGAAGAAAGCTAATCCATGATGTCTTTGGGCTGGAGACTGGCCTCCTTCTGATCTCACGGAGCCCTCTGAAGTGTGAATTGCACCACTGACTTGCCTCCCAGGCAGCCGGTGTGGCTGACCTGCCCCCGCCAGAGGGGAGTAACCTCCCTGGTAAGATCCCTACTATTGGGAGGAGAGCAATTCTCCAGGGAAGGAGGCATCTATAAGCTGCTAGAGCCAACCTGGTGGCCCAGGGTGGTGTCTGGAATGTTTAGAGGATCAGGCACACCATAGTCGATGCACCAGAACATTACACATACCCCCCTCCCTGGGCCAGTGCCCCATTCCCCTGCTGCTGTGAACCTGAGGAGCAGGAAGTGGCAAGAACATGGGTGCCAGAGGGTGGAAGATAAACCCCATGAAGCTTCAGGGATCCGACATGTTAATGAAGACAGTAAGGAACAGGGAGCTGAGGCATGCTCAGCTTCACTTCTAAGAGAGGCATGCTTCACCTCTAAGAGAAATCGCTGCACTCTGCACCTTCTACCATGCAGCAGGCAAAGAAGTCCCCCCACCAAAAGATGCGTCCATGTCTTTATCCCTGAAACCTGCAATTATTACCTTATTTGGAAAACGGGTCTTTACAGATGTAATTAAGTTAAGGATCTCAAGGTGAGAATATAATCTTGGGTTATCCAAGCAGATCCTAAATCCAATGACAAATGTCCTTATAAGTGACACACAGAGGAGGAAGCAATGTGACCACAGAGGAAGAGATTGGAGTAAAGAAGCCACAGGACAAGACATGTCTGGAACCACCAGAGGCTGGAGGAAGCAAAGAATCGTTCGTCCCCTGGAGCCTTCAGAGGGAGCAAGGCCCTGACAACACTTTGATTTCAGTCTTCTGACCTCCAGAACTTTGAGAGAGTAAATTCTTACTGTTTTAAGCCACCATCTTTGGCCTCTTTAAATTTTGAAGCAGCATATTCCACACTTGGCAATACTACTCTGACCTATTTTATTAGGTGATCAGAAAGCTACCAGCTTTGTGTGTATGTGTGTGTGTGTGTTAAAATACATACAACATAAATTTACCATCTTTACCATTTTAAGTATACGGTTCAATTGTATTAAATGTATTCACATTGTGGTGTAATCATCACCATCATCCATCCCCATAACTCTTTTCATCTTGCACAATAGAAACTCTATATCTATTAAATGATAACCGCCAAGCCCCTGACAACCACCACTCGACTTTCTGTCCCTGTGATTTTTGACTACTCTAAGTTTCTCATATACGTGGAATCATACAGCATTTGTTTTTTATGACGGCTGATTTCACTTAGCATTAGGTCCTCAAGGTTCACCCACGTTGCAGCATATGACAGGATTTCCTTCTTTTTTAAGGTTGAATATTGTTCCATTGTGTGGATATACTACGTTTTGCTTATCCATTCATCCATCGATGGATACTTGGACTGCTCCCATGTTTTAGCTAATGTGAATAATGCTGCTATAAACATGGGTGTAGAATATATCTTCAAAACCTCACTTTTTATTCTTTTGAGTATACTCTCAGAAGTGGAATTTCTGGATCATATAGTAATTCTATTATTAATTCTTTGAGAAGCTGCCATAGTGGGGATGGAGGAGGTGGATATTTTTTAAGTTGATTTACAATATTATATTAGTTTTAGATGTACAAAATAGTTTCAAAATTTTTATAGACTATACTTCATTTAAAGTTATTAGAAAATATTGACTATATTCCCTATGTTGTACAATATATCCTTGTAGCTAACTTATTTCACTAAGCATAATACTCTCCAGATCCATCCATGTGGTTGTAAATGGCAAAATTTCATTCTTTTTTATGCCTGAGTAGTATTCCATTGTATATATACACCAAGCCTTCTTTTATCCATTCATCCGTTGGTGGGCACTTATGTTGCTTCCATATCTTGGCTGTTGTAAATAATGCTGCTGTGAACATTGGGATTCATGTATCTTTTCGAATTAGTGTTTTCATTTTCTTCAGATGTATGTCCAGGAGTGGAATTGCTGCATCATATGGTAGCTGTATTTTTAGTTGTTTCTGTTTTTTGTTTTTTGTTTTTTGTTTTTGTGGTACGTGGGCCTCTCACTGTCGTGGCCTCTCCCGTTGCGGAGCACAGGCTCCGGACGCGCAGGCTCAGCGGCCATGGCTCACGGGCCCAGCCGCTCTGCGGCATGTGGGATCTTCCCGGATCGAGGCACGAACCCGCGTCCCCTGCATTGGCGGGCAGACTCTCAACCACTGCGCCACCAGGGAAGCCCCTATTTTTAGTTTTTTGAGGAGCCTCCATACTGTTTTACATAGTGTCTGCACCAATTTACACTCCCACCAACAGTTTCCAAGGGTTCCCTTTTCTTCACATCCTTGCCAATATTTGTTATCTGTGGTCTTTTTGATTATAGCCATTCTGACATCTGTCAGGTGATATCTCATTGTGGTTTTGATTTGCATTTCCCTGATGATTACCATGTTGAGCATTTTTTCATATTCCTGTTGGCCATCTGTATGTCTTCTTTGGGAAAATGTCTAGTCAGGTCTTCTGCCCATTTTTCAATTGGGGTTTTTTTTTTTTTTTTTGAATTGTGTGAGTTGTTTATATATTTTAGGTATTAACCCCTTATCAGTCATATCGTTTGCAAATATGTTCCTCCATTCAGTAGGATGTCTTTTCGTTTTGTCAATGGTTTCCTTTGCTGTTCAAAAGCTTTTAAGTTTAATTAGGTCCCATTTGTTTATTTTTGCTTTTGTTTTCTTTGCCTTAGGAGACAGATCCAAAAAAATATTGCTACAATTTATGTCAAAGACTGTTATGCCTATGTTTTCTTCCAGGAGTTTTATGTCTTACATTTAGGCCTTTAATCCATTTTTAGTTTATTTTTGCATATGGTGTGAGAAAATGTTCTAATTTCATTTCTTTCTTTTACATGTAGCTGTCCAGTTTTCCCAGTACCACTTACAGAAGAGACTATCTTTCTCCATAGTATATTCTTGCTCCTTTGTTGTAGATTAGTTGACCGTAACTGTGTGGGTTTATTTCTGGACTGTCTAGTCTGTTCCCTTGATCTATATGTCAATTTTTTTGCCAGTACCATTTATTTTGATTACTGTAGCTTTGTAGTATAGTCTGAAATCAGGGAATGTGATACCTCTAGCTCTGTTCTCCTTTCTCAAGATTGCTTTGGCCTGCCATACTGTTTTTCACAGTGGCTGTACCATTTTGCATTCTCACCAACAGTGAACAAAGGTTCCAATTTCTTCACATCCTCACCAACGTTTGTTATTAAAAAAAATAAAACTATCATTTTTGAGACAAAGAAAGAGATAACTCTGCAGAGGTTCAGGCTGCAATGCAGGCTGCCCTGTTATTTAAGCCACATGACTAAGAAGATTCCACGGTGCTAGATAAGGATATTGGGCATAGTCTTTGGCAAACCCCAGTAGAAGAGTGCTGGTGCACACTCCTTGGGTTTTCTGCAGCAGAGAGCTACTCTTTTTTTGTGATAATTTCTGGCATTCTCCTGGATCCTAATAGAGACTGCATGCCTGACCATGAGACACCCAGCAACTATACCATCTGAGCTTCCCTTGTGAGCTGGGTATTATCAAATCCACCAAGTCATAATATTAGGAGAGCCCAGCATCAATCCATTATAGAATGGAAATGATATATTTGGAATTGGGACTGAGCAGGTCCCGAAGATCCAGGCAGGTTCCATGAAGAGGTGTGGCAGGCCCCATGCTGCCCACTTGTGTTGCATCTATATCTGTCCCTCTACACACTCCTGTGGCCTCATGGTCATAGTTCCCTATGGTCAACTGTCAGAGGAGTCAAGGACTCAGGTCTGGGTCATGGGCTGGCACACAGCAATGAGCGATCCATGTGGTCGTCCCCTTCCTGCAGAGGAGGAAGGACTACCCGTTGGCACTAACTCCCAAGCTGGTTGGTCAGCAGCCTGAAATTGCAAAATTAGAAGATCTCAGATGGCACGGCTGGGAAGACTGGCCTGAGCAGGATGTGAGGAAGACTCCTCAGGGCCCCCAGTGGGTGAATCCATTTACAAAGCGCCACCAGCCACAAATCACTGAATCTTGGGACCCTGTGAGGTGGGTCCCTTCGTGACTCCCCTGGGCTGGGTCCCTGCATCAGTCTTGGCCACAGCAGGCTCAAGGTATGGGTACCTGTCTCAGGTTGGGCTGCCCAGAGTAGACTTTGAGGGTCTATGTGAAAGTGAATTTCTTAAGGAAGTGCTCCCAAGACAAGCCATGAACAGAGTGGGGGTATCTGGACATGGAAAGAACTAGTCAGCTCAACCCTGACCTATGGAGGCCTCTGAAGTGTCAGCTGCACCTCAGAGTTTGTTCCCAACTGGAGGCCAGTGAACAGGGCTTTCATACTCTTGCATGAGGACCAGCCAGTCATTATCATGCTAAGGCCGCCCTGGGGACAAAAATGCCCAGGCACTTCTGGGTCTGTGTGTGTGTGTGTGTGTGTGTGTGTGTGTGTGTGTGTGGTGTGTGTACATGTGTGTGTGTACGTGTGTGTCAGCAAAACAGCTCTAGTAGCTCAAGGGGAGGCGCCTGAAGAGAGCCACAGGTACAGGCTGTTAGAAGCAAAGGTACCCGGGGTCGGGGGAGGGGGGGTGGGTCACAGAAACAGAATATCAGCTACAGCCTCCTTCCCTGTGTCAGCTCCAGCCAGCTTCCCAAGAGTGACAACTCCTCACCTCAAGCTCTGGGTTTCAAAGTGTTCCTTCCAAAATTCATGTCCTTCCCGGAACCTCAGACCTTATTTGGAAACAGGATCACCGCAGATGTAATTGGTTAAGATGAGATGGTAAGATCATCATCAGATGAGTAGGGTGAGCTTTTCATCTACTAAGACCGGTGCCCTTATAAGAGGAGAAAAGACACAGAGACAGCGACACAGGGAGAAGATCAGGTGAAGACGAAGGTGGAAATTGGAACGATGCATCTGCAAGTCAAGGGACACTGAGGGCCACCAGCAGCTAGAAGAGGAGCATGGAACAGATTCTCCCTCAGAGCTTCCAGAAGGAGCGAACTCTGCCAACAGCTAGATTTTGAATTTTTAGTCTTCGAAACTGTGAGAGAACACAGTTCTGCTCTTTTAAGCTACCCAGTTTGTGGCCCTTTGTTACGGCAGCCCTAGGAAATGAATGCACCTGGAAGTGTCTGGGTGACAGGCAGCAGGAGCAGCACATGGAAGCCCGGGGCTTTGATGAGGAGGCCAGTGGGCCTCTGCACTGTCATCACCTGGCCAGAGAGACTTGGAAAGAGACTTACGTTCCAAAAGCAAAACGAGCAAAGGAAAAACCACACGCTTCCATCACCTTCCAGGAGGTGAGGAACTGCCACCCTACCAGACAGGAACCTGGGTCTGGGCTGTGGACAGGAGCACCATTAGTCTGGACTGGAAACACATCCAAATGCTCCTGAGGTTGTTTTTGGAACCACACTGGCCAGATGGGAATGGTGCTGGGCCTGACAGCTGGACCAAGGCCCAGTTGGGGGATGAGGAAGGAGCATACGGGCACCAGATGAGCAAGCGAGAGGGATGGCCCTTCTTTGCTCATGGAGACCCCTTGTCCATCAATGCAGGTCTAGGAAGAGCAGGGGAGGTGAAACCTGGCTGGGACCTGGCCAAGTTGTCCCTCTGGGTGGGAGACCAACAGCCATGTCATCTCAGTCCTGGCATCTTTCACTAAACAGAGCATCTCCCCCGGCCAGAGGAAATCTTCAAGGAGCAAAAATCCACTAGAAACAGCATCTCCCAAACTTCACTCACTCAAGTATCGTCTCTCCACTTTTTCCCATATCTGGCCCATATCAGCTACACAGGTGTTTTACTTAACATTTTTCTTTAAAATATTCCCTCTTTCTAGTCTCTTCAACACATGGTGCTGGGACAACTGGATATCCGTAAGTAAAAGAATGAAGTTGGACCCCTACCTGACATCATATACAAAAACCAACTCAAAATGGATCAAAGACCTAAATGTAAGCACTAAAGCTTATAGAGGTTAAATCTTCATGACCTTGAATTTAGCAATGACTTCTTAGACATATGACACCAAAGCACAAGCAACAAAAGAAAAAAGTACATAAATTGGACTTCTTCAAAATAAAAAATGTTGTGTATCAAAAGACACACTACCAGGAGAGTAAAAAAGCAATCCACAGAATGAGAGAAAATATTTGCAAATCACATATCTCATAAGGGATTAATATCCAGAATATATAGAGAACTCCTAAAACTCAACAACAAAAAGACAAACAAACCAAATCAAAAATGGACAAAGGACTTAAAAGACATTCTTCAAAGAAGATATACAGATGGCCAACCAGCGCATGAAAAGATGCTCAACATCAAAAATCATTAGGGAAATGCAAACCAAAGCGACAATGAGATACTACTTTACAGCCACTAGAATGGCCAAAATATTTAAAAAAGAAAGAAAATGGCAAGTGTTAACAAAGATGTGAAGAAATTGGAACCCTCATACATTACTGGTGAGAATGTAGAATGGTGCAGCCACTTTGAAAAAACAGACTGGCATTTCCTCTAAAAGTTGTACATAGACTTACCACATGACCCAGAATTTCTGCTCCTAGATATATACCTCAAAGAATTGAAAACAGGTATTCAAACAAGTACATGAATGTTCATAGTAGCACTATTCACATTAGCTCTAAGGTGGAAACAACCCTAATGTCCATCAGCGGGTGAATGGGTAAACAAAATGTGGTCTATCCATACAATAATCTATTATTCAGCCATAAAAAAGAGTGAAGGACTGGTACATGGTACAACATGGATGAACCTTGAAAACGTTATGCTAAGTCAAATAAGTCCGACACAGAAGATCACATATTATATGATTCCTTTTATATGAAATATCCAGAATAGTTAAATCCATAGAGACAGAAAGCAGATGAGTGGTTGCCAGGGCTTAGGGGACGGAGGACTGAGGAGTGACTGCTTAGTGGGTACAGGGTTTCCTTTGGGGGTGATTAAATGTTTGGAACTAGATAGAGGTGACGGTTGCACAACCTTGTAAATGAACTAAATGTCACTGAATTGTACATTCAGTGTACAATGAAATTAACAAAAAATGGAAACAATCCATCCGTCCATCAGTGGTGGAAAGGATAAACAAAATGTGGTGTATCCGTACAATGGAGTATTATTTGGCCGTGAAAATGAATCAAGTACAACATGGAAGAAGCTTGAAAACATTATGCGCTAAGTAAAACAGAAGAGTACATACTATATGATTCCATTTATCTGAAATGTCCAGAAGACATTGACATTAACATTGTCTATTGTTCACAATGTTCAGAAATATCTATCCATAGAAACAGAATAGATTAGTGGTTACTAAGGGCTAAGAAGAAAGGCAGATGGGGAGTGACTGCTAAAAGGTACATCATTTCTATGGGGGGCAATGAAAATATTCTGGAATTAGTGGTAATGGCTGCATGACTGTGTGACTATACTAAAAACCACTGAACTGTACACTTTGTAAAAGGGTTAATGGTATGATATATGAATCATATCTTTTTTCAGAAAAATGCTTTTGAGTCTGGAAAAATTGCGGACAATCTGGCATGACTGAGGCTTCTACTCTTCATGATAACAGCACCTACCTCACAGGAGGGATGAGCAGGCTAATAATCTAATGCCGTGATTCTCAAATTTTAGATTTCAGCACAATCTCCTGGACAGGTTGTTAAAATACCAACTGCTGGCCACATTCCCAGGGTTTCAGATTCCGAAGGAGCCCAAGAATTTCATTTCTAACAAGTTCTTACGTGATGCTGATGCTGCTGGTCCCTGGACCACACTTGGAGAAGCACTGAATTAATTCCTGTAAAGTGTTCTGGGTCTGGCCCCTGAGCAAGGACTCACTATCACGTAAGCGCATTTTAATTATTCCCATAACCATAACTGGGAGGTTTGCAGGACCAGGGTTATTACCTTGGTGGTGAAATTGAGGCTTAGAGAAAGCAGTAACCACCTTCAGTCGTGAGGACTGGAGGTGGCAGGACTGGGACTCGAGCCCAGATATTCTGGTCCAAGTACTTCCCTCTGAATTCCCCACAGTTCCTGAAGCACATGCTAGGTCCGTTCCAGACTCCCAGTGCTCCAATCCACTCACTCCAACTTCAGCAAACTCACTGCAATCTCCCTGCTATTCTGGGCTTTTATCTAAACCCTCTGCTCTGAATCCACTTCACTCTGGATGCTGCTTCCGGCCACCCCCTCCGCCAGCTCCAGAGCAGGTTTCAGCCTTATCCTCCCTGCCACTCCCTGCCCCACCCACCAGAGACCCAGTCCTTGGCCCCAACAGTCAGGGTTGAGGTAGGGCAACCTGAATCAAGTCACAGAAGGAAGGGGTGGTCCTGAAGTCTCCAAAGGGGTCACATAACAATGCTCTCAGTGAACCCCTCAGAGTTCCTGCGAAGCCATGATGCATGCCGTCGTAGTTGCTCCTGTCAATTTCAAAAAAAAAGGGACTTTCTCAAGGGCAGGGAGTCAGGCAGGCTGCAGGCTGCAGGACGATGTCTCTCCACCAGGGTCTGTCATTGGCTCATTCATTTAAATATTTCTGGGGCACCTGCTCCGTGTCAGGGGTGTGCTGGGTTTTGAGGGAGCACGAAGTTGCAGAAGGTCACAGCCAGGTTGGGAAGATGACACTGACCCTGATACAGTCATTAGAGGGGTCTGTCTGAGGTGAGACCCCATAAAGAACACCTTGAACCGTCCCCAGAGAGCACAAGCCCCACCTTCATCTGCACCCAGAAAAGATGGTCCAGAAGCAGTCTGCTGTCAGAGCCACGGTTTCCCTCTCTTTCCAGGTCGGAGCCAGAGGTAGTAACACCCTGGAGACATGGGCAGATGCCACCTATTTAGGGATGGGATGACCAGTGAGACTGCTGGCGGTGAGGAAATGGAGGCACATCTGCTTTACGGAGCTTAGTCATCAAGACGAGCTCCTTCTCAAAGGAAACTGCTTCAGCAAGGGAAGATGTTCAAAAGTGTAACAATACACTGTAACTCAGCCATTCTAAGAGGCATGGTTTTTCACATTTTAATAGCTCTGAAATCAGGGCGCATCTCCCAGTATCTGCTGGCTAGGGGCCCTCTGGATGGAGTCATTATTGCCTGCCCAGCACTCTGGTATGGGTTTCTGCGGCTTGGAAGAAAACCCTGGAGACAATAGAAGAGTATTCTTTTAACCTCTAGAAACCAGCCGGTTGTGGGTAGAGGGTGGAGGAGTCAGTGAAGCAGACGTGTTCAACCGCTTTCCTCACGCGGGGATCAAATGTGGGAAGAGCCGCAAAAGGCAAGGCCAGTGTAAGGACCCTTGGCTTTCAATTTATCTGTGAATTCTTGTAAGATATACTGCTTCAGAGAGGCTCCTTGGTGGAGGTGGGCTAGGGAGAGCACAAAGGGGCCGTCTAAGCTGCTGGAAAACTCTCTCCTGACCCCTACACTGGTCACACTCAATGAGGTGCTCGGAAACCAATCTCTGAGGGGGGGAGGGGAGACCCTGAATTGTAGCATTTGCCAATTTCCATGGTGTAAATATTCTCACCATGGCTCATTTTAAGTGACTAAGAGTTTAAAAACCAGTGTGCAAAATTC
The DNA here is from genome assembly GCA_004363435.1 of Platanista minor. Taxonomy (NCBI): domain Eukaryota; kingdom Metazoa; phylum Chordata; class Mammalia; order Artiodactyla; family Platanistidae; genus Platanista; species Platanista minor. The sequence continues at coordinate 12,728 of RJWK010022542.1, forward strand.
CTAGGTATTTAACCATGAGCCCACCACTGATGTATACATACGTGGACAAAAACTCATCAGATATACTTCTGATTTGTGCACGTTATTATACGGAAACCTTAGTAAAATGTTTTTAAAAATAGAAAGAGTGAGGTCTGCGTCACCAACGCTGGTCGACACAGAGGACGACGTTGTGTGAAAAAGCACCAGCCTTGGCCACTCTGAGTCAGAGTCAGATTTTGAATGTGAAGAAGTTTATTTTCACATAAATTTACTTCATTTCACATAAATTTATTTTCATATAAATTTCCTTTTATTATGCACAAGAGTGATATGTATATATATATATATATGTATATATATACATATATGTGATATGCATCTAAGTCTAACCTAAGTGATAACGTATTGTGTCTTGGTTTAACTGACAGCATTTTTATTTCCTAAGGTATATAAAATACTGGTGTATCTATGTTCAATGATGTGGATTTACTGAAATATAGTAATGTATTTTTTTCAGTTTTACGGCTGTTCTCAAGAACTGTTTAGAGCACTGGGCCAGGAATCAAGAGATGAGTTCTAAGTCTGGATTTGCTGCTCTGTGACCTTGGGAAAGTCAGTTATCCTCTCTGAGCTTCAGTTTCCCTACTTCTAAAATAGGGATGTTAATATTGTCTACCTCATATAGCTGCTGGGAAGATTAAAGGAGATGCTGTGTGCAGCATGGTTAAGCATCATGCTTTTAGCGAGGCATAAAAGAGCTCAGAAAAGGGCAGCAAATTGATGTCATTGTCATTTCTTAGCTTCTCTGAGCCTCCATCTATCAAGTGGGCCCAAGTCCCAGGTTTGCTGGGAAGATCCACTGAGCTGTTGCATATATAAGTGCTATGCAAACTAGAAAGTGTTCTGCTAATGAGAAAGATTGTTAAGAACAGTCTAAGGAGTGTGTGCAATAGACATGAAACACATCAGAGCATCAAGACCAGGACTGAACACATCACCCAGGGGAGAGAGTGAAAAGGGAACCGTGAAAACACACGTCAAAGCTCAAACTCACTTCCACATGTGGAAACATCTGTCAATCTGTGGTTAGACTTGCCGTCCCAGCCTGGTCTCTTGGTCATTTCAGAATGGAGAAGTGGCCATGGCCTTGTCTGTAAGGGACTGACGTAGGGGCTTGGACAGAGGGTGGGGGATGAGGCACCAGAGATGAACTGAAAACGTTCCCAGGGAGGCATCCCATGCACGTTCCCAGGAAGGCATCCCATGCATTTCCACCGCGCTGCCCAGCTGTACTGTGCCAAGACCATATGGGCTAGCCCCAGGCCTTCACAGCCAGGGAAAAGGGTTTAAATCCCTGTCTGCTCCCACAGAGCTGAGTGGGCTTGGACACTCTCCTCTCTGAACCTCAGATTCTCCAGCTGAGAAATGGGGATAATAGTGACTAAGTTCAGGTTATTGGGAGAATTAAACAACATATGCAAAGCATTTAGCAGGTTAGCACTGGGGAGTCAAAGTTGTGTCCATCAAGCTCTGTGCTCCGATGAATCAGGTGGACAAACATGGAAATTCATGTGTGATGTGATGCAGTTAGTGCTAAGTAGAGAAGGGGGCACGAGGTGCTTTGAACGGGCACAAGGGTAGCGTCACCGAAGATGGGGGTGCTGGGAGGTTTCCTGGAAGAGCTGAATCTCATCAGGTGGGTGAAAGTCAGCTGAGCAGTGGAGGGTGGGAAGGGCATTCCTGGCAGATATGACAGCATGAGCAAAGCCAGGAGGCATGAGGAGACTGTCTTACACAAAGGGCTCCTGCTCCAAAGACAAACCCTCATCTTCAGGGTGGGAGTCACAAACGTCTCTTCCTTATCCTGAGCCAACGTTCATACTCAGCAGGCAGTGAAATGGGCTGTTGCTGCTCCCTCTAGGATTAGAGAGTGAGCTCCCCAGCACCTGAAGCATTTAAGCACAAATAGTCACAGGCCAGTCCTGGGCTTCCAGTCTCAAATACCTCCCTGTCTGTTTTGCATGAGGCTGATGCCTGTGGGCTGCATTGCCCAGGATCTCCTGCCAGCCAGTTTCCAGTTGGGTGCTGCCCTGTCAAGGCACTGGGGGACCTGGAGGAGGAGGGCATGAAGAGAGAAGCTGGACTATTCCTCCCCGGTTCAAGTCTGCCCCAGGTGGGGTCACTGGCAGCAGCTGCTTTTCCTCTGTGCTCCACCCAGCAAGATTCCAGCTGGCACCAGGTAGCCCAGGATCCTGGGTTCTGCCCACCCCACCGCCTCCCCTGGTCCCTCCACCTCTGGGTGGTGGCAGTTTCCCATGGTGGATGATCTCTGGTTTGACTCATCACCCCTCTGGCCTCTCGGCTCTCCTATACACCTGGGTGACCAACTCCTTGTTTGAAGTCCCTCTATCTGAGATACCTAGAGCGTGTCTGTTACTTGATTGGGTCTGAAAGGACACAAGTCCTTCCTGAAGCCACATGAAGAGACTTGCCCTGACAAGTCATGGTTAGAGGCTGATCCGGGAGGTCCTTTGTAAGTCTGCGACTCTCACCCAGGCGTCCACAGCCCCCTGCCCATCCCAGTACCCACTTCCCTCTGATGGAGCATTGGACAGGCTGGCTCCACCCACAGAGGTCCTAGAGCAGAAAGTGAACCACACCCAAGCCATCAGAAAAGTCCAGTAGCCTTTCACTGTCACCAGAGCAGAGAGAGTCCTTTCGGACAGCAGGGAGGAGTCTCAGGGCGCTGGAGAAGAGCCCTTGCCCCTTTTTGTGGATTGGCATCCGATGCCAGCCAAGAAAGGCTGCCAGTGCCCTCTGGCCAGCATCCTCTTTTGAGGTAGAGGAAACAGGCTCAGAGAGGAGAAGTGGCTCTCTAGGAGCCCAAGCCTCCTGGCTGCTGGCCCAGGACTCTTTCCCCTGCTGCGTCGTCCTGTTCCCAGCCACCTTCCAGGATCCAGGGTCTCAGGTCTGCTGGCACCCTGACTGTGACCAGCGATGCTGTGGTCCGGCCAGTCCACCCTTGGGAAGGTTTCCTCCGCCAGCCTAAGCGTATCAGTGCGGTGGGGTCACTGAAGCCTTGTTTAAAAGTGAAAATCTAAAGATAAGCTAAGTGATATCAGTAGGAGGTCGGTGACAGAGCATGGCTCGCACACACCCTTAACCCCCCGGGGTAGCCGTTAGACCAAATGCAGTATGACCTGCCCTCCCCTGTGTGTTTGGGGGTTCAGAGAACTCATAGCAGGGGTCAGTGTGGGGGATGGGACTGAAGATAACTCGTTTTTCACAGTAAACTTTTTATGCTGTGTACGTGGCTGCCTCAGGCACGGCATTGTTCTAAGAACAGTTAATAAAGTTGTTTTTCATATTTCGTTTAAAAAATAAAAAAGAATGAAGTTCCGCTCTATGTGCCGACATGGAAACGTGTCCCTGATAAATGAACAATCACTATGTGTAGTGTTACCTTTGGGAGGAAAAAAGATTTTCCATGTGGAAAGAAAAATGCCTTGAAGGAGACTCACCAATCTGTCGACAGAGGTTAAGATTTGGGGAGAGAGAGAGCAATGAAAAAGGGCTTTGCTTTTTACTCTATACACTTTGGAATTGCTTCACATTTTTACAGTGAGCTTGTTTCATTTTTGTCATTTAAAGATGAGAGGAAGGGCTTCCCTGGTGTTGCAGTAGTTAAGAATCCGCCTGCCAATGCAGGGTACACGGGTTCGAGCCCTGGTCCGGGAAGATCCCACATGCCACGGAGCAACTAAGCCTGTGAGCCACAACTACTGAGCCTGCGCTCTACAGCCCGCAAGCCACAACTACTGAGCCCACATGCCACAATTACTGAAGCCCGCGCGCCTAGAGCCCGTGCTCCGCAGCAAGAGAAGCCACCGCAACGAGAAGCCCTCGCACCACAACGAAGAGTAGCCCCCGCTCGCCGCAACTAGAGAAAGCCCGCGCGCAGCAACGAAGACCCAACGCAGCCAAAAATAAAATTAATAAAAAATAAAAAAGATGAGAGGAAGAAAATATGTTTTCAGTTAAAAATAACAGTGGTTTGCCAGGGTCTCCTCTGGTCTCTGGGCACAAGGCTGACTCAGCCTGACCCTCCTCTGGCTAAGACCTCCATGCCTCAGACAGCTGTGCCTGTGCTTTTAGGGCACCCAGAGGAAGAAGAGGATGAGAGCGAGAGAGAGCTGGCAGAGGTCATGATGTCAGGTAAGCCCACCCCACACGAGGAGGGTGCCGGAGGCCCCTGTATCTTCTCTGCATTCTGCAGCCGGAGTCTTGTGCTCAGCCCTGCATGGAAGAAGGATCTGGACAAACGAGAAGGGTGGGAGGCGGGAGGTAAGAAGAGTAGGGGGCCTGGAGCATCCTGGTGGAGAACAGCTGGGGGGACCAGAGAGCAGACCCAGATAACTGTAACACGTATGTGGATTAGACGTGCAATGTGCTCCATGTGGTCCCAAGAGAAAGGACTGGAACCCATGGGAGGAGACCCCCCTGGATATAGAGCTGGGCTCCACACCAGGAAGAACTGCCAACAGACCTGCCTAAGATGGAATACACTACCTTGAGGGGTGGGGAGTGAGCGTCCTGTCATCAGAGGAGATCAAGCTGAGGTTGGCACTGCCCAGCAGGACACCTCAGAAGTGATCAATTAATTACAGGATGGAGGGGTGGATTCTTCGACCTTCCTTCCACCCTGAGAGTCCATGATCCTGTGACTGGAGGACTCAGGGCCGGGGCAGCCCCCTTTGTTGCTTCCTCACTTTGGCCCAAGTGCTGAGCAGCAGGCTGTGCAAACACTAGCGCCTCAAGCCTCACAGCAAAGCTGTGGGTGGAATGCTACTGCTCTCCTGTCTTCCAGACGAGGAAACGACTCAGGGAGCCAGAGTGACACTGTCAGACTCCACCCCCGCAGGGCAGTGGATGGCACTAACCACCTTCCTGAGACGTCCCACGGGCACCCCTAATCAAACCAATTGCCCTGGGGAGAAAATGACATTTCTGGAAAGATCCATCTTGCTAAGGATCTTGATCAGTGGCTGGGCATTAGACGTCTGGGTTTTTTTGAGGATGTGGGACTCCAGTGACCAGTCCAAACCCCTGCCTCTGCCCAGGGCACCTGGAAACCTGCCTTGGAGATGTGTTCCAGAGCCTCCCTGGGCACCCCCCGGACCCCCCTCTGGACCGCCTTGGGCTCCTCTCTCTGGGCTCCCCTCTGGGCCTGTGCACATCTGCCCGCATCTGGGGACATCAGGTTCCTCTTGCGCCTTGATCCCCCCTGCTTTGCTCCCAGGCCCCATTTCTGACATTTAATCCTGCCTGGCCTCTCATCTTCCCACTGGAGCCACTCCAGGAGACCAGGGGCTCTGGGCAGGGGCCTCCTCCTCCCACCTCCCCAAGGGCCCTGCCCAGGGCTCCTGCTTTCTCCCCTGTCTGAGTGGGGAAGCCTCTCTCAGGTTTAAGGAAAGGACACATGTCCTCAGACACGTTCCCGCCTCCTGAGACGCGTACACAGACCCCCCACCCGATGGACTCCAGGCGGGGCGGGGGCGAGGAGTCACGTGCACGGCCCCGGGAAAGCCACCTACTGTCTTCAGGAGTCCTTCTGACTCCTTCCCTGCTCTCGCCGCCCTGGCCTTCCTCACCCCTCAGCCACGCCAGCTCTTCCCTTCCTTGGGGCTGTCCCTCTGCCCAGGGCACTTCCCCTGAAGAGTGTGACACACGGACCTGCCACGTCTTGGCCGCTGTCAGATGTCACCTCCCCAGAGAGGCCTTCACCAGCCACCTGCGCAGGGCCCAGCCTCTGAGGCGGCTCCATCCCCCCCAGCACCAGCCCTCCGCCCGCCTCCACATCACCACCCATGAATCCTCTCACTGGTTTCCCGGTTGGTTGTCTGGTTCCAGCCCTGTAGGCCTCCTTGGGGGACCAGGACCTCGTCTGTCATGAGAAGGGCCTGCCTGGCATGAAAGCAAGTGCATTATAAACGCTCTTTTCTGGAATGAAAAAGCAGCACTTTACAGTTTACACGGTGTTGTCATGTCCACAATACGCTCAATCCACAAGAGCCTGGCAGGTAGGTGGTTTCTCAACCCCTTTCGAAGATGAGCAAACTGAGGCCCAAAGAGGTGAAGGGACTTGCCTGAGGTCACAAAGCCAGGAAGTGGCAGAGCTTGGACACAAGCGTGTCTTTCTGATGCCATAAATCCTGTCCCTGGTAACATGTTCTTTGGGCTGTTCCTCCCCTTGTGTGAGGAGGCCGCTCTGAACCTTGTCCTACCAAGCCAGTTGCCCAGTGGCTGTTGTGATCAATATCCACTAAGGGACTGATAATCTCCCACAGGGGTCAGCTGCGCTTGGGGTCGGAATCGGCCTCAGCCTCCCCTGGCTGTGTGAGCCTGGGCCAGTCACCCACTCCTCTGGGCTTCAGTTTCCTCATCTGTAAAATGGGCATCTTGATGATCCTCACAGCCTGCTACAGAGCCAGAGTTCAATAAATGGAGACTATTACTGTTATTTATTCATATACAGATACATTAAAATATTTTCAATACAAAAGTAGAACCTCAGTACATTTCTGTTACAAAAATATTAAAACAGCGGTTGCTCCTAGCAACCGCTGTTGGTTTGGTGAGAAATTTACAGACACTTTTCTCCTCATCTAGAGAGATGGCGGGGGGGGGGAGGCGGCGGGGACGGCAGTTGAAATAATGAACATCACCATCCTGTGTGGCTCAGCCGGAACTCGATTTTCCCATCAGCACTTCGTCTCAGAGATGTCCTTATGCTTCAGCTTTCATGGAGTGTTTCCCTCCTGCCTTCTACCTTGAACTTTACAGGCCTGTGATGGGAGCTGGGCAGGCAATATCCCCATTTTGCAGATGAAAAAACTGAAGTTCCAAAAAGTAAATGACAATTGCCCCAGATCACACAAGAGGAAGGAGTGGGGTCATATCCCAAAGCAGGAAGGCTGAACAGGTGCCTCCTGAGATGAACCACCCAGGCGGGGACAGACTGCTCAGCACATCTTCATTCACTCATTCATTCACTCATTCACTCGTTCATTCATTCAGCTTTTACCAAGGGCCTGTCACAAGCCAGGCCACCCTCTGGGGTATGGATTCCAACAGGGGCCTCGAGCAATTTCCACTCCAAATGAGGGATGAGAAATCCATAGCGGCTCTGGAGACAGCGCAGGCGATTCAGACAAGAAGAGGCGAAGACTTCGTGTCTGTGCCGTTTACAGTCTTAAAGACAAACACACATTTCTTTCGTTACTTAAAAAGAAAAGAAAAAAAAAAGCAAGCACAAAGTGGATGGAAGTCATGACATAGGTTCAGCAGGTAAAGCCGGGTGAGCAACGGGTGACTGGAGGACTCCACGAGGTGCCCCAAAGCTCCGGGCTCCCAGCAAAGCCTTAGGTGCTGAGCAGGTAAAGCTGGGAAGCGTGGAGCTGTCAGCGGGAGCTCAGGCCCCATTAAAAAGGCCCCCAGACCCGAAGGTCATCTCCTCCTGCGCAGTAGATGTATTTATTTTATGGATCTGGCCAAACGCAGGGGAGAAACCGGGCTGCCGAAGCGGAGGGGCTGAGGGCGGGGGTGGGGAAAGAAAACATCGTGTTTTACAAGCGGCATTAAAACCCCTCACACGATGAAGCACGCAGCTACTAACAAGGACGACTCCGGAAAGTCTAGGGGACGGCGGAGTCAGGGGAGATGCAGGGAGTCGGGGGAGATGCAGGAAATCGGATCACGGTGAATGCAAATGCACATGTGCCACACACACACACACACACACGTATCTGCTCCGAGAAAAAAGGGGTTGGGGAGAAAACACACCTGCAAGGTTAGAATTCTGAAAGCATCCCAGCAGAGTCCCTTTGTTAGAACCCTCCAGAGTCATGGTCACCTGCGTGGAGCACCGAGTCTCACTTTATTGTGCTCCTGCCCCTCCCATAGGGCGTAGGTGTTGGGCCTGGCCAAAGACACATCTCTCCTTCACACTCACACACTCATTTACACACACACCACTTTCATTTATTTTCCTCTTGGGGGGAACATCTTGACCAGCCATCAAAACCATCAAAAGGCCCTCCATGGGGGTGGGAGTGGGGCAAAATTGCCAGCGCGCCCCTCCCTCCCCACCCCCCACGTGGAGTTGGGTGAGGGCCCGATGAGGCTTGGAAGCACTTAGCACAGGGCTACGTACAGTCTTGGTAAATGGGAGGTATTATTTTTCATGTCATGTTATTATCGTTAGCAGGGACCTTGGGAGAGCCTGTGTCGGGGTCGGGAGTGAGGGGGAGAGAAGTAGAGAACCAAGGAAGCTGGCGCAGGCGAGGTCGGGGAGGGATTGCCGAGCAGTGTCCCACCAGAGAACAGGCCTGTCCCGAGGGCCCGAGCGAGGATCTGCACTAGGGTTAGGGAGCTGGTGTGAGGCCAGAGTCACCAAAGGTCACCCAGACTGGCAGTCAGAAAGGAAAACTGGATGTGGATGAGAGCAGGGACAAACCGGGTCCCCTGAGGATGGGGTCTGAGCATCTACCACTGAGCATGGTTGGGGGGTAGGGGGGAATATGGGCTCTGTCACCAGGAGGAGGGACAGGGGGTGGCCTGGAAAGATGCCTGGTGTCCACTCAGTTGTACATAGAAGCTTTGTCTCAAACTGTGTGACCCTGGGCTCACCCCCTGACCACTCCGAGCCTCAGTTCCCTCTCTGGGAACCTCAGGATCCCGCCTCCCCACAGATTTATGGCTCAGTCTGACGCTGCCCACTGGCCCCACCAAGAGTGTTCCCTGTGCCCCCCGCCTCGCCCTGAGCCTCCATAGCTCAGGCAACAGCCAGGAAATTCTACTAATTGCCTCTCCCTCCAAAACAAACCAGAAGGAATCACAGTCCAAGTGTACTTTTGGTCTGCTGCTGGTCTTCTTGAAGCCCTGCCTGATTTCTTTGAGGCTTACAAAACGTTACTTTATCTGACAATTGAGAAAGAGCACTGGGTTCTGACGTTTGTTCTGGACAGCAGGTAATCTGGCAAGACGTAGACTGGTGAGTGCAGAATTGAAACTATTCAAGGCCACACCCCAGCCCTCCTAAACACATACCCAAACTGTGGAGGGCCTGTAGTGAATTTGTCAAAGTTAACAACGGGTTCTGCCAGGAAGGAGTGCCCGTCAGAACCCGAAGCCCCGGGAGCCAGCTCCTGGGCAGGTGGGCGGTAAATTGTCCATTGTCTGAAGGCCGGCCTGGGGGTGGCACCAGGGCCGGAGACCTCAGCACCGGCCCCGCCTCCTTGCTCTCCTGCTCCTTTAAGAGATGTGAGCTGGAGCCTTCAGGAAGCCCTCCCGTCGGCCCCCACAGCTCCACCAGGGCTCCCCAGGCCCCAGCTGTGGTCATGGCCAGGGTTAGGGAAGCCCGCAACATCACCCCGTTTCTGGGGGAGCCCAGGGCAAGTCATGTTCCCCAGTCCATTGTTATCGACCAGGGCTCTTGGCCTCCCTAATCAATAGAGATTGATCAGAGGCCAGACAAGAAATTCGGGCAAGGCTTTATTGGGCCTCTGCTGCAGCAGCGGGTCGAGAGAACAAACACCAGGTTCTCTTGGTTGCTGGCTCCCCAAGGCAGGGGGCAGCTTGTTCCTTATATGGGGTGAGGGTAGGGGTGTGTCCAGGGGTCTGGCCGGAGGGGTGGCTTACAGAGTTTGCCCACCCATTTAGTGGTGGTGTGTGCAGGGGGCATGAGTAGTACCCTGCTTTTGCTCCTGACCCCCTGCTTTTGCTCCAGGCTCTTCAAAAGTTGCAGTTGGGTTTTTTGGTCTCTTAGTATGTTTTGTCCAGAATTTGCCCCAACTGCGCATGCACTCAGTTATTTTTAGTCCCATGCAGTTTCTTTGTATTTTGTTGCTGGAGGAGAGGTGCGTTCAGGCGCAAGCACTGAAGCAAAGGGTTCCAGGTTCCAGCTTGTCTCACCTTCAGGGGCTGCTCAGCTGGCAGGGTCGCCGGGACAGCTGGGTGTCTTTGTGGGTCACACCCAACCTTGCCTCCTTCCTGCCAATCCTGCCCCATGTCTGATGCTCCAGGGAGGGTGCTCTTTGCACCTCCAGGTGACGGGACTTCTGCCTGGGGGACCTACAGGTCAGCAAACAGCCACCAACAGTGGCCAAGAAAGGGCTGGGGCCCTGAATTTCCAGATGCTCTTGCCACCCAGAGGTTACTAACGGGTGTGGGGTGAGTGACACATCAGGAACCAGGATCCCCCAGGGTGTCTGAGGGGACTCATTTGAAATCTGACTGCTCATACCCCACTGCAGATCTACTGAACGAAACCCCTGATGCCCTGGCCCTGAATGGGGCTCCTGGGCCCCCTGACAATGCCATGTGGGGCACAGTTCTTAAGGTACAGTCCCAAGAACCAACAGACTCAGGGCAGAGCCCTGATTCAGCCCCTTATGAGCAGTGCAGCCTTGAGCAAATAACTGAACCTCTCTGAGCCTGTGTTCTCATCCCTAAAGTGAGGATGCTACTGGCACCAATATCACCTGGTTATGAATAAAACACAAGAGAATTCAAGACAGCACTCAGTGCAGGACTATGCACAGAGTGATGCTCACTAAACGCCACTGTTGTCATTGCTGTTGCTGGGTGACAGGGAGCCCACTGTTAACCACTTACCTTGCTCGCTTTCAGGCTGGAATCTTTCTCTGCCCTGCCTTGCTGACCAAATTGCCCCTCCCAGTCAGGGCTGCCACATGTGGTTGCCTAGTCTGTGCACTGCACAAAGTGCTGTCATTGGCATTGGGGCTGAAATCCAACTTGACTCCACTAAGCCAGGCACACTGGCATGTGAGCTGTGCCCACAAGGGGCACGTTTTCTAATCTGCCCAGAAGTACTACACACGCAGTGAGGAGTTAGTTTTACAGAGCCCTGACCACTTCCCGTCGACGGACCAGGATCAGCATTTGTCAAGGACTGTCATCCAGCCCCAGCTCACTGGAGCCTGGTTTGTAAAACTATATATATATATATATATATATATATATATATATATATATAGAGAGAGAGAGAGAGAGAGAGAGAGAGAGAGAGAGAGAGAGAGAGAGAGAGAGAGAGAGAGGACAACTTGGGAAATTTGAAAATCCATTTATTATCAGATGATATTAGGAAATACATGTTAATTTTCTTAGGTGTTAGGCCTAAGAAATTATTGAATTATTTATGAGGGATATGTCATGAAATTTACAACTTACTTTGAAATGTTCTAGCCAAAATATAGGGCTAGAGATAGAGAGATAGAGATATCATATAAATGGGTAAAATACATGTGGCCAAGTGTCAACAGCCTTACATCTAATGGTAGGTGTATACCTATATGTCGGACTAGTCTTGCATCTTTTCACTGAAATTTTTTATAATAAAAATATTTAATAACAATAATTTTTTAAAAGGCAATGGTGAGAAAGGGGCTTCAGGATCATCTGAGTCCCCATTGTCCTGTCTCCAAAGTGCACTGCTATCCTCACCTCCAGGAGGGACCCTCCTGGGCAGACCCCTGCCTCCTTCGGGGCTATCTAGGGGGTCCTCTCAGGGTGACACGGTAGAGCCACTCAGAACCTTCACCATCTCTGATTCGACCCTCCCAGGGTAGCGACAATACTCCTTGCTGTATTTGTATAATCAAAAACATAGCCTAACTGTCCCTCAAGAGGAGCTGGAGGTACACATTTAACAGTCATATATCTGCACCTTGTGACATGAAAGTATGTCCATGATATTCTGAGTGAAAAAGCAAGTTGCAGAACAATAAGTATGGTACCATGCTTTTAAGAGAACACACTCCCTATATATGCTCATCATGTATTTCTAGAGAAAGATCTGGAAGGTGGCCCACTGAACTATTCTCAGTGGTTACTTCTGGAGTGTGAGAATAGGTGACAGAGGAGAAACTCACTTTTCATGTCAATCACACTTGCATTTTTGGAAACTGCTTACAATTCTACAGAGCACACATCTCAGAGCACTTACTACCTTCTGGACAGTGTAATACCACTACCCACATAGCGCTTACCACATGCCAAGGACATCATGCAGCTTAACTCATTTAATCCACATACAATTTAATCCACACATTATCATCTTCATCCTTCCCAGTTTAGAGACGAGTGAGACACAGAGCTTCAAGGAACTTGCCCAAGGTCACACAGCCAGTTAGTGGCAGAGCTGGGATTTGAACCTGTGCAGTCCCTTTTCACCGGTGATGCCGTAACAACTCTATTATATCCGCACAGAAGCCTGTACATGTGTTTTTTCATTTCCTTCTCACGAAGCTCTCAGAGGGGCTCCCTGCCCGACTCAAGACTCCTGAGGAGCCTGATCTGAGATGGCCCGGGTACTACCACGATCTGAAGCTGTGGGAGGCTCATCCCCTCCAAAGAAGGAGAAGGTGAGGGCACCAGAGAAATAAAGAAGACGTGCGTGTGTACAGGCTACACAGACATCTCTGGGGCCACACAGTGTTAATCCTGCAAATCAAGGCCCAGATGCTCATTTGACAGATGAGGAAACTGAGGTCCAGAGACGGGAAGTACCCAAGCCTGGATGAGTTTGGCCAGGGTCTTGCAGGGGAAAGGGGAAGAATGAAGACAGTCCTTCCCACTGCAGGGTTCCTGGTCTTGTTCTCTGTAGTTGGTGAGGACAAGTCTTGAAATCCTATCTGCTTCCCACATGCAGCAAAAACTGCGGCCACCTGGGGACCCCATCACGGCTGAGACCCGATGGCTCCAGCACGCACCCCATCCAAGGCATCACTGGGGCCTGGACAGAGGTGTCCACTGGCCCGGAGCCACACCTTAGAATTCTGAAAATAAAAAGTGGCCCAGAGATAGCCTCATCCACCAGAGGGCAGAGAGCAGAAGCAAGAATAACTACAATCCTGCAGTCTGTGGAACAAAAACCACATTCACAGAAAGATAGACAACATGAAAAGGCTATGTACCAGATGAAGGAACAAGATAAAACCCCAGAAAAACAACTAAATGAAGTGGAGATAGGCAACCTTCCAGATAAAGAATTCAGAATAATAATAGTGAAGATGATCCAGGACCTCGGAAAAAGAATGGAGGCAAAGACCAAGAAGATGTGAGAAATGTTTAACAAAGACCTAGAAGAATTAAAGAACAAACACCTAGAAAATTAAGGAACAAACAAACAGAGATGAACAATACAATAACTGAAATGAAAAACACACTAGAAGGAATCAACACCAGAATAACTGAGGCAGAAGAAAGGATAAGTGACCTGGATGACAAAATGGTGGAATTCACTGCTATGGAACAGAATAAAGATAAAAGAATGAAAAGAAATGAAGACAGCCTAAGAGACCTCTGGGACAACATTAAGTGCAACAACATTCGCATTATAGGGGTCCCAGAAAGAGAAGAGAGAGAGAAAGGACCCAAGAAAATATTGGAAGAGATTATAGTTGAAAACTTCCCTAACATGGGAAAGGAAATAGCCACCCAAGACCAGGAAGTGCAGAGAGTCCCATACAGGATAAACCCAAGGAGAAACATGCAGAGACACATAGTAATCAAACTGGAAAAAAGTAAAAACAAAGAAAAATTATTGAAAGCATCAAGGGAAAAATGACAAATAACACACAAGGGAACTCCCATAAGGTTAACAGCTGATTTCTCAGCAGAAACTTTACAAGCCAGGAGGGAGTGGCATGATATACTTAAAGTGATGAAAGGGAAGAACCTACAACCAAGATTACTCTACCTGGCAAGGATCTCATTCAGTTTCAAGGGAGAAAACAAAAGCTTTACACGCAAGCAAAAGCTAAGAGAATTCAGCACCACCAAACCCGCTCTACAACAAATGCTAAAGGAACTTCTCTAAGTGGGAAACACAAGAGAAGAAAAGGACCTACAAAAACAAACCCAAAACAATTAAGAAAATGGTCATAGGAACATACATATCGATAGTTACCTTAAACGTAAATGGATTAAATGCTCCAACCAAAAGACACAGGCTGGCTGAATGGATACAAAAACAAGACCCATATATATTCTGTCTACCAGAGACCCATTTCAGACCTAGGGACACATACAGACTGAAAGTGAGAGGATAGAAAAAGATATTCCATGCAAATGGAAATCAAAAGAAAGCTGGAGTAGCAATACTCATATCAGATAAAATAGACTTTAAAATAAAGAATATTACAAGAGACAAGGAAGGACACTACGTAATGATCAAAGGAGCAATCCAAGAAGAAGATATAACAATTATAAATATATATGCACCCAACATAGGAGCACCTCAATACATAAAGCAACTGCTAACAGCTCTAAAAGAGAAAATTGACAGTAACACAATAATAGTGGGGGACTTTAACACCTCACTTACACCAATGGACAGATCATCCAAACAGAAAATTAATAAGGAAACACAAGCTTTAAATGACACAATCGACCAGGTAGACTTAATGGATATTTATAGAACATTCCATCCAAAAACAGCAGATTACACTTTCTTCTCAAGTGCGCATGGAACATTCTCCAGGATTGATCACATCTTGGGTCACAATTCAAGCCTCAGTAAATTTAAGAAAATTAAAATCATATTAAGCATCCTTTCTGACCACAACGCTATGAGATTAGAAATCAATTACAGGGAAAAAACCGTAAAAAACACAAACACATTGAGGATAAACAATACGTTACTAAATAACCAAGAGATCACTGAAGAAATCAAAGAGGAAATCAAAAAATACCTAGAGACAAATGACAGTGAAACCACGACGATCCAGAACCTATGGGATGCAGCAAAAGCAGTTCTAAGAGGGAAGTTTATAGCAATACAAGCCTACCTAAAGAAACAAGAAAAATCTCAAATAAACAATCTAACCTTACACCTAAAGGAACTAGAGAAAGAAGAACAAACAAAACCCAAAGTTAGTAGAGGAAAGAAATCATAAAGATCAGAGCAGAAATAAATGAAATAGAAACAAAGAAAACAACAGCAAAGATCAGTAAAACTAAAAGCTGGTTCTTTGAGAAGATAAACAAAAATGATAAACCATTAGCCAGACTCATCAGGGAAAAGAGGGAGAGAACTCAAATAAATAAAATTAGAAATGAAAAAGGAGAATTTACAACAGACACCGCAGAAATACAAAGCATCCTAAGAGACTACTACAAGCAACTCTATGCCAATAAAATGGAGAACCAGGAAGAAATAGAAAATGTGAACAGACCAATCACAAGTAATGAAATTGAAAGTGTGATTAAAAATCTTCCAACAAACAAAAACCCAGGACAGATGGCTCCACAGGTGAATTCTATCAAACATTTAGAGAAGAGCTAACACCCATCCTTCTCAAACTCTTCAAAAAATTGCAGAGGAAGGAGCACTCCCAAACTCATTCTATGAGGCCACCATCACCCTGATACCAAAACCAGACAAAGATACTACAAAAAAAGAAAATTACAGACCAATATCACGGATGAACATAGGTGCAAAAATCCTCAACAAAATACTAGCAAACAGAATCCAACAACACATTAAAATGATCATACACCATGATCAAGTGGGATTTATCCCAGGGATGCAAAGATTCTTCATTATATGCAAATCAATCAATGTGATACACCATATTAACAAATTGAAGAATAAAAACCATATGATCATCTCAGTAGAAGCAGAAGAAGCTTTTGGCAAAATTCAGCACCCATTTATGATAAAAAAAAAACCTCTCCAAAAAATGGGCATAGAGGGAACCTAACTCAATATAATAAAGGTCATATACGACCAAACGTCATTCTCAATGGTGAAAAACTAAAAGCATTTCCTCTAAGATCAGGAACAAGACAAGGATGTCCACTCTCACCACTATTAGTCAACATAGTTTTGGAAGTCCTAGCCACAACAATCAGAGAAGAAAAAGAAATAAAAGGAATACAAACTGGAAAAGAGAAGTAAAAGTGTCACTGTTTGCAGATGACATGATACTATACCTAGCGAATCCTAAAGATGCCACCAGAAAACTACTAGAGCTAATCAATGAATTTGGTAAAGTTGCCTGATACAAAATTAATGCACAGAAATCTCTTGCATTCCTACACACTAATGATGAAAAATCTGAAAGAGAAATCAAGGAAACACTCCCATTTACCATTGCAACAAAAAGAATAAAATACCTAGGAATAAACCTACCTAGGGAGACAAAAGACCTGTATGCAGAAAACTATAAGACACTGATTAAAGAAATTAAAGATGATATCAACAGATGGAGAGATATACCATGTTCTTGGATTGGAAGAATCAATACTGTGAAAATGAGTATACTACCCAAAGCAATCTACAGATTCAATGCAATCCCTATCAAATTACCAATGGCATTTTTTACGGAACTAGAACAAATTATCTTAAAATTTGTATGGAGACACAAAAGACCCCGAATAGCCAAAGCAGTCTTGAGGGAAAAAAAACGGAGCTGGAGGAATCAGACTCCCTGACTTCAGACTATACTACAAAGCTACAGTAATCAGGACAATATGGTACTGGCACAAAAACAGAAACATAGATCAATGGAACAAGATAGAAAGCCTAGAGATAAACCCACGCACCTATGGTCAACTAATCTATGACAAAGGAGGCAAAGCTCTACAATGGAGAAAAGACAGTGTCTTCAATAAATGGTGCTGGGAAAACTGGACAGCTACATGTAAAAGAATGAAATTAGAACACTCCCTAACACCACACACAAAAATAAACTCAAAATGGATTCGAGACCTAAATGTAAGACCGGACACCATAAAACTGTTAGAGGAAAACATAGGAAGAACACTCTTTGACATAAATCACAGCAAGATCTTTTTTGATCCACCTCCTAGAGAAATGGAAATAAAAACAAAAATAAACAAATGGGACCTAATGAAACTTCAAAGCTTTTGCAAAACAAAGGAAACTACAAAACAAGACGAAAAGTCAACCCTCAGAATGGGAGAAAATATTTCCAAACAAATTAATGGACAAAGGATTAATCTCTAAAATATATAAACAGCTCATGCAACTCAATATTAAAAAAAACAAACAAC
>RJWK010022543.1:0-22068 GCA_004363435.1 Platanista minor
ATTAAGTGGGGATGACAGGTGTCAACCAGACGGTCACGGGAAGGAAGTAGGAAATCTGTTCACCCTTGATTATATGCACGAAGGGGCAGCAGCTCTCCAGGATAGGGAGTGTTGGGGGAGGAGCTCGCCTGGTCTAGTCTAGCTCATGGCACTTCTCAAGTCCCTGCCGTGGGATCTGGGGCAGGTGGAGTTGCTGGCCTGAGCGGGCTCCACGTGGAAAGGTAGCATGTGAGGCAGCATCCAGAGGAGCTCCCCCAGTGCCTCTTTCTGCTGAAAGGGGAGGAGGTCGGAGAAAGTGAGCAGAAGACACGAGCTGAGTTGACAGACGTGCCAGTGGAGGCTGGTTAAGGGAGACTAACGCTGCAGAGAAGGCCTGGGGGCCTGGCAGAGCTGAGAAGCTGGATGGCTGACGGCCCCGCAGTGGGGCCACTAAAGACAAGAGAAGCCTGTGATCTGCTCCACTTCCAGAGGTCAGCTGAAAGCCAGGCTGGGGGTCCAAAGCTCCCTGCCCCCGTCCTCTAATGCAGTGAGGCTCCTTGAGTTTCCTGTCCGATGGAGTGATAGTCCCAAGGCCGAGGGCAGGCAGGTGCTGGGCCCCAGTCTGGGTTTCAACCTGAGCAGCATCTGGGGGCCGTGCCCAAGGCCCAGAGCTCACTCTGACCCCCGCACCCAAGGCAGGGCAGACTGAGCCTGATCTTGGGGAGTTATCAATGGTAGAAGCTGCCACTTGAGATATGGGGGGCCAGATATGGGGGAGGGGGCAACAGGACGAATGCACTCTCCCAAGTGTTCGGACACCGGGCAGACCTTCAGCCTGGGGAGGCTCGGCACTCCCCTAGGCAGCCCTGCCTGCTTTCTCTTGGTCAGGTGGCATTTTAGATCTGAAGAGCCACCTCAGAGGACTTTCAGAGATGAGGACATGCCAGGGAATAAACTTGGGAGCATGCAACTTTACTTATTCCTGCTTCTCCCCAAGGCAAGTCCTTTGTCCTGCTTTGGCCATTTCTGAACACACTGTGTTTGTTCCCACCTCTGTGTCTTAGCGCTGGTTGTACCACCTGCATTAAATGCCTGCCGCTTTTCTGCACGTCCTTCAAGGCCCAACTCCAGGCCTGTCTCTCTGGAAAGCCTTTATGCCTTTTCCATTCCAGCAGCAACACCTTTTCACTCAGAGTTCCTCCTGTAATGTGTGCCCAAGGGACACACCATCCACGCCCATGGTCCCGTGCAGCCCCTCACCATTCCACATGAAGCTCAGCCTCTTCCACTCAGCAGGAATGCAGCGCCAAGGTCACTTCCTCCCCAGCTCACCGTGGTGAGCAGGGACCAGACCCAGCACTAGGTACAGGCATGCAGGAAGCCTCAGCAGCAGAGGGACCGCAGGCAGGGCTGAGAGCTGGGCTGTCCTCAAATGGGGCCGAGGTGCCCCACGCAACCTCAGGTCTCAAAGCATGGAGGAGCCAGGTGGTTTTTATTCTCCTCGGCATTTGTCACTCAACCTAGCTGGCCCCTGAGGATAGATAACAAGCCCAATCCCATCCCTACCCAGTGCACTGAGGAATGAACACACCCTTCCCCAGATCTCCGAAGGAGTGATGTGTCCTCCTGGTCCTGTGCTTACATTGCCCCCATTGTGCATTGTGGTGATGGTGACATCAAACTGGCCAGCTGCTCTGGCCTCGAGATGGCGGTCAGATCACAGGGACGTGGAGCAGCCTTGGAAAATGATGCCCTGGTTTTTAGATTTTAGGGTTTTCTAGCACAATTCAAGGAAATTAGATTATCCCATAGAGGACAAATATATGCATATTCTCATCATTGTCCTATTTTTTTCTGGCATTTATCACTGCCTTTTATTCATTGCCTTGATTTCTTTCCAAAAAAACAACTAGGTTTATTCCAAAATTCTAAGTAGGGCCCAAAGTGTCAAAGGATTGGGGTCTGCCATGTGCCAAGCCATATGCCTGAGGCTTTGGTCATTCAACTGGCCATTCTTAACGATGTCCATCAGGGGTGCAGCCAGAGTGCAAAGGAGCTCCTGATGTGAGCTCAGACTGTGAAATGTGTTCACTGGAGGAGTACTCAGTGGAGGAGCTGTTCTTAGCATGTCTGCCAGAAGCACCTTCTAGCCTGAGTACTTTTAGGCCACTTGGCGCTCAGACCATCTGTGCCTTGGTCTCTAACACCCCCTCTTCTCATGAGGAGGTATAATGGTCCCCTTTACCACTTGCCTCAAGTGTCTAAATACGCCAGGCAAGCTAGGAATCTTGGCCTGATCCACCTGGAGCACAGCCTTGTCTCTAGGCCTCTCTGTGTAGTTAGAGATGGTGGTGAAGGACATACGCATTTGAACAGCCAACCGTAGTGGTGATTTCGTTCTGCCCATCTCTGCTGCTAGTCCTTCTGGGAATGCCCCCATAGTATCTTTACTTTCAACACTCATACGCCCCAGACTAATTAGAGGAGCATTGTTGATTGCTTTTGGAAAAGAGGGAGAAAAGCACATTCCAGAGGACACATGCCACTCTTGATGTCAGAGTCTCTCTGGTGGAAGGTTACCTTGGTTAGATTTCTGTTGCAGAGTTGAAGACATTTCACTCTGCAATGTTGTTAAAAAGCTTCAAAAAAATCCTCCTGTGGTATGTTTCTAATTTAAGATTAAAAAAATATTTCTATTGTGCCATATATAGAGTAACCTAAAACCCAATAAAAGGTCCGAATTAGGGGCGCACAGAATGGTTTGAATTAAGCTCAGGTAGGGGCAAGGACACCGTATCTGTCAGCTGAGGCTGCTGACTCTTGGGCCAAAAGGCAAGTTCAACCCGGGAGACTGGACCTGCCAAGTCTGGAGAGGAACCATCTCTTCTGCCAGATTCCGACTCTCTTGGCCACTGACCCATAGGGCTCTGATTCTATTGTCATCTGCCTCCAGTCCAGGAAGGGCCTGACTATTGCCCTTGGCAAGATGACTTCATGCCATCTTGGTTGTTTTGCAGGTTTGTCATTGGGGCTTAGTTTATTTGATTTGTTGGCTATCATTATGTTTCTTCTTTTCTGGAGGTAGGCTTTGCTTAACACCTTCCTTTGAGAAGCTGCCTGTGTCTTCGTCCTCTACCCATATAGAGATTGTACTTTTTTCTGAGCAGAGGCTACATTTCCTTTTCTCAGTGTCCAGTGTTCCATTCAGAGTCTGGAAAGCAGCACATGCTCAGGAAATGCATAGTGAATTAATAAATTTGAGTGAACCAGTGAGTGAGAAGCTTGATTTTTGGTTATTATAAACAATGCTGCATGAAACATCTTTGTATATTTTATATATATGTTTTATATATATATGTATGTATACATATATACACACATACATACATACACATATGTCATATTCCTCCTGCCCCCACTCCCTTCTCACATTACATCACATACTCCGGTTGCTTTCTTTGTGCCATGTGACTGAACCCTAAACACCCTGCCCATCCCAAGCCCCTGGGACTAGCTCATAGATGATTGGATAAGGAAGGTCACCTGACTCCAGAGGGCCCAAATTATAGACTAGATTAAACTAATCAGATCCTCTCTTGACGTTTGAACTAAGAAACAGAGAAAGGTGTGGAGGACAGCAGACTCAAGAGCCCAGGCTAGATTCTGGGGGGCCATGATGGGGCCATGTACAAGCAGGTGAGTGAGCAGAAAAAGACAGACAGACAGATGCTCACGGCCCCAGGGATGTGGCAGCTATAACTTTAGTTCCTGTGAGGGCCGCCTACACTTTCTACTTTCAGATGCCATGAGATATCCCTGAATCCTTCCAAAAAACATAACAAAAATCCTTCCTCTCTGTGCCGTTTCCTACAATATGGGCTTCCTCCTCCCACTGTGCAGTTTCCCAGTGGGCTGGGTGATGCTGGGGGTTCTGATATTCTCTTGGAACCAGAGGTGGTCCAGTGTGAGCCGGGGGAGGGGGAGGTTGGGGGTGATTCTGCCCCCGCTCCTGCCCCCTCCACCCCATCCAACTTAATAGATCAGTGTGGGCACCGTGGTCCACTTCTCTCTGCTTATCTCTGGGGCCAGGGAAGATCACCAATCCACGTGTCCCGCCCCATAGGCCAGAGTTTGTCAGTGATTGTTCTCCTCTGCTTCCAGGCACCTCACTACTGTGACCATGGCCTCCAACTCAGACCACTCCCCATGACCATGCCCACAGAACTGGCAATATTTGAAGTGGCACAGGGCCACACCCACCTGGGTCCCAGGCCAGGTTCCTCTACCTTGGTGGTCTCAGGCGAGGTGAGTCCCCTAATCTTAGGTAGGCATATTGGAACCTGATTCACAGCCCCTTGTGCCATTTAAAAGAGACAGTAGGTAGGCAAAGTGGCCAGCACTTTACAGGCCTTGCCACCCACTCTTGCCTTCTCTCCACTCTGAGGGATGCTCATGTGACTCTTTTCTTCAGTGGAGCCTTGTGCCCTGCCTCAGCCTGGCCAGTGCTGTTCTGGTGACCTCTCACCTCGACCCCTGGTTTGGTCTTGGCCTTCCCATGGCTGCAGTCTGGGCCCAAGGAAGGTGGGAATGCGGGGAGACAAGTGCATGGGAGCTATAGAAGCAAGAGGCTGGGTGGCTCAGGGAGGAGGCCCCAAGGGGACCACCCCTGCTGTCTGGGCTGCACATCACTGAGGAGACACTCAGAAGGGGTTCTTACATTTTAGCAAAGTACAAGGAACAGGAGAGTGGGGGATTTGAATGAAGCTTGATGGCTAGGGGAAAGGCTTGGCTGACAGAGCAGCTGCAGGTCTGGAGACTGGGGAGAGAGAGCTAGCTATTCGAGAGTGGGGTCTCTGAGTGAGGTGGTGGGTCCATGATGCCATCAGACCCGACCTCCAAGCCCTCTTCAGCCCAGTGCCTTGCGGGCAGGGAGGCTCGGAGAAAGGAAAGGCCGTGCCCCGGGTCATGCAGCTCTTCCAGACACCATGTGGGGCTTCCTCCCTCCCACAGGCATGAAGGGTGGCCAGGCCTTCATGCCTTCTGCAGCAGGCTGAGTGTCTGGGTGCTCCCTCTGGGCCCGGGTGCCATCCTCTCCTGGCTGGGGCCTCAGGGGTACCCTTGCACTTCCTCCTGCTCAGCCTCAGCAGCGTCCTGGCTTCCAGGGCCTCCTACTCCCTTGGCTTCCTTACAAAAGCCCTCCATTCCAGGTGTCTCCCAGCCCCTGGGAGAGCCCCTCGTTGCTGAGAGGGGATTAGTAACCCTCCTGACATGATCATTGACAATATTTCTGTTGGGTTACACTGGCTAGAACATCGAAACCAGAGATTGTTAAGCTACAACCACTGTTCCTACAGATTCTGAAAAGAAAGAGTGGTCCTCCTGGCCAGGAGTCTCTGACAGATTTAATTATTTAAAATGTGGTGTCCTACTCCTCGTGGAAGAGGGGTAGGGCAGAATCCCCAGTGGTGGGGAGAGAGAAAATCCAGGTGTTCCCAGCCCCTATAGGAGTGAGTCCTACCCTGGCCTCTAGCAGATGGCCTTGCCAACAACCCAGGGCCATGACCTTGCTGGGTGCTGCTGGGCAGCGTGGCGACAGCAGCCCAGTCAGGAAGGCATGATTATTCTTCCATTACACAGAGGAGTCAACTGAGGTTCAGATGCAGGAAACTGCAAAACTGGGGAGTAACTGAGCCAGAATCTGGCTAGAGTCTTTCCCACATTTGTTGGAAATGTGTGTCTGGGTTGGAGACAGTGTGCTGAGGTCGAAGGGCCTGCAGCAGGGCCCAGGGGGCAGGACTAGACAGGGCTGCAGGCATTTGGGTGTGCAGGGGCAAGGGTCAGTTAGCACCGTGCGGAGGTGGTGAGGGGTGATGAGAAATCTCAAGGTAGGCAGATGCTCGTGTTACCTCTTCTTCTGTATACTTCCCCATGAGACACAGCCATGACCTTTAGGGCTCTGACCTCAAGACCACCTCTCTGGGGATCAGCTGGGAAACCTGTGAGGGCAGGACGGCCCTGGCTCCCACTAGATGGCACTGTTGCAGGTCGTTTCCACCCAGGAGCCCTTCTCAGGCTGCCTGTGTGAGAGTGAGCACGCAGGGAGTGTGTGTGTGTGTGTGTGTGTGTGTGTGTGCGCGCGCGCTGGGCATCCCTGGCTTGGGTCTATCAATATCCCCAAGCCTTTGCTTTCTCCCTCTGCTTCTCTACAATACTCCTTAGGATAGAGGTTAGTGCTTCTGAGACATTTTCCAGGACTCCTGTGGTCCCTGGAAGGCAGGCACCAGACCCCAGGGAGTTCCAGGGTGCAGAGGACAGGTCCAGCTCTCCTCATGGCCCACCCATCTGTGGGAGGCTGACGAGTTCTTCTAAAATCCAAGCCCAGAGACAGTGCAGAGTCCCAGCAGTCCCCACACTCTGGGTGGGCAGTGTTGGGGGTTTGGACTGGGACAAACTTTCAGGGCCTTGAATGTTTCTAATGCAAATAAATTTCATCTCGTGTATTAACTTGGAGTGGTTGGTACTCGTTACTGGAGTGTTATGTTGAGGAGGCTTCTGAGGCTGGGTCTGGCTCAGGAGGAAAGAAGGCTGTTGTCAATCAACGATGTCTGCCAGAGGCTTGGGGCAAGAGTAGCACTTATGACATTTTTTCTGGATGTAAGCGGACACTTATCTATGAGGATGCACCTGTATGTCAGTGAATCCTAGATATTTAGGACTTTAGAAATTATCCAACTCACTCATTTATTTCATAGGTGGAGAGACTGAGGCATACATAGACAAAATGGGTTGCCCACAGACACATGGCTAGCGCAGGGAGAAGGCTGCAAGGCGGGTCTCTGGTCACAAGTGCCAGTGTCTTGCTGGATACACCCTGCCTTTCCGGTTGATCCAGTTCTGTGTTCACACAAGGTCCGCAGCAGCACATCAACCTCTTTTGTCTGGTGTTTCAGGGTCTTTAGACATTGCTGCCAAGAGAAAGCTCCAAGTTAAAGCTCCTTTTCATGTCTTTGTTGTATTACAGGTAGATTCTGTCTAGGGCAGGTAGTAAGGCTGAATTTTGGGAAAAAAACCTTAAGAGAGAAGGAAGGAAAGACACTGGGGTTCTGTGTATTTGACAGAGAACACAGGGCGTCAGATCAGACATGGCTTTGGCCACAGGTGGTGAGTGCTGTGAAACCCAAAGAGGAAGGTTGGAAGAGAGCAAGAGTGTCTCAGGTGAGATGCGAGGAAGGATTTCCTGATGGAGGGAGGTCCTGCCAGTCACCGCCTCATCTTCTCTGCTCGACAGAACCAGCAGGACCCAGCAGAGCCCTTCAGAGTAGAGCAGGCACTCAGGAGCTGGGGCCACAAGCTGCAGACTCTAGGCCCAGCTCCATCACCAAATTAAGTGTACCACATGCTGTCCCTTTGCTTCGCTTTTCCCACCTGGCATATGGGGTTAGCTACCCAGTACTCCATGATGCAGTGAGAATCAAGAGAGAGAATGGTTGGCAGTCTGTGTGGGTATAAGGAGTTGACGTAAAAGCAAGGGTAGAGTCTTCTCCTGAGGCCTCCATGAAGAGAACCACAATTACTGCTTCATAATTTGTGTGTGTATAAATGGAACATGTGTTCATATTCTAAGTGAGGGTAATATTAAATTACAGTTGACCCTTGAACAATATGGGCTTGAACTGCATGGGTCCACTTATATGCAGATTGCTTTCAATACTAAATACTACAGTACTATGCTGACTCTTGGTTGGTTGAATCTGTGGATGCAGAACCACAGATACAGAGGAACCACAGATAGGGAGGGTTGACTATAAATTATACCCACATTTAAAAAAAAATTGAAGTAAAGTTGATTTACAGTGTTTCAGGCTTATAGCAAAGTGATTCAGTTATATGTTTCTATTCTTTTTCAGATTCTTTTCCATTATAGGCTATTACAAGATATTGAACATATTTCTCTGTGTTATACAGTAGGTCCTTGTTGTTTATATATTTTCTATATAGTAGTGTGTATCTGTTAAGCCTCAGTTCCCAATTTATCCCTCCCTCCACTTTCCCCTTTGGTAATCATAAGTTTGTTATCTATGTCTGTGAGTCTATTTCTGTTGTATAAATAAGTTCATTTGTATCATTGTTTTTTAGATTCCACATATAAGTGATATCATATGATTTTGTCTTTGTCTGACTTATGTCATTTAGCATGATAACCTCTGGGTCCATCCATGTTGCCGCAAATGGCATTATTTCGTTCTTTTTTTATGACTAACGTTCCATTGTGTGCGTGTGTGTGTGTATAAAAGACATCTTCTTTATCCATTCATCTGTTGATGTACATTTGGGTTGTTTCCATGTCTTGGCTTTTGCAAATAGTGCTGCTGTGAACGTTGGTGTGCATGTATCTTTTTGAATTAGAGTTTTCATCTTTTCCAGATATATGCCCAGGAGTGGAATTGCTGGATCATATGGTACCTCTATTTTTAGTTTTTTAAGGAAACTCCATACTGTTTTCCATAGTGGCTTCACCAATTTACATTCCCACCAACAGTGTAGGAGGGTTCCCTTTTCTCCACACCCTGCCCAGCACTTATTCTTTGTAGACTTTTTGATGATGGCCATTCTGATTGGTGTGAGGTGATTCTTCATTGTAGCTTTGATTTGCATTTCTCTAATAATTAGTGATGTTCAGCATCTTTTCATGTGCCTGTTGGCCATCTGTATGTCTTCTTTGGAGAAATGTTTATTTATATCTCTGCCCACTTTTTTTTTTTCTTTTGCAGTACATGGGCTTCTCACTGTTGTGGCCTCTCCCGTTGCGGAGCACAGGCTCCGGACGCTCAGGCTCAGCGGCCATGGCTCATGGGCCCAGCCGCTCTGCGGCATGTGGGATCTTCCCGGACCGGGGCATGAACCCCTGTCCCCTTCATTGGCAGGCAGACTCTCAGCCACTGTGCCATCAGGGAAGCCCTCTGCCCACTTTTTTGACTGAGATGTGGTTATTGCTGTTTTTTTATATGGAGCTGTATACGCTGTTTATACATTTGGAAAGTTAATCTCTTGTTGGCCATGTCGTTTGCAAATAATTTCTCCCATTACGTAGGTTGTCTTTTTGTTTTGTTTATCATACCTGCATTTTTGACTGCATGGAGGGTCGGTGCCTCTCACCCCCATGTTGTTCAAGGGTCAAGTGTATTGGGAATGTCCTATTGGGAGTAATCAGGCTCTGTGCCAGGCACTCTATCTTTTTGAATTCTTCCTATAATCCTATGAGATGTGTATTATAATTATTCAGATTTTCCAGAAGAAGAAGCTGAGGCCAGAGAGGTCAAATCACATGTCTATGAATATACACTCAGTAAGTGGCAGTGAGCTTAATCAACCACCTGCCTGCCCTCAAGAAGGCTGCCATCTGTAAATTACCCTGAGGGAGAGCTAGCTTGGGGCACCCATTTCCAATTGTATATATTGTCTGGACTTATCACAGGTGTCTTGGAGTGAATTAGGGCTTAAAGTTTACCCTGGTAGGATTGGGGGGTATTGTGTACATGTGCCCACGTGTGTTTTAAAAAATGATTCCCAAGGTAGAATCCAGAAGGTAGTGGCCCTTCCCTGAAAGCAGGACTATCCCTGCACGGTACCCAAGCTGGAGACCAGACCTCCACCACCCCTGATGGACTGTATAAGTCAGCGTTCTCCAGAGAAGCCAACAGGAGGTGGATATATGTACATAGATAGATAGATAGACGATAGAGTTGTTTTTTTTTTTGTTTTTTAAGGAATTGGCTCATGTAATTTTGGAGGCTGGCAAGTCCAAAATTTGCAGGATAGGTTGGCAGACTGGAGATCAGGGGAAGAGGTTTCAGTTTGCCCCTGAAAGCAGTCTGCTCGCAGAATTTCCTTTTCCTCATGGGAGGTCAGTCTTTTTATTAAGGCCGTCAACTGATTGGATAAGACTCACCCACATTCTGGAAGACAACTTGCTTCACTCAACATCTACTGATACAAATGTTAACCTCACCTAAAAAATGTCTTCACAGTAACATTCAGACATGTTTGACCAAATATCTGAGTACTATAGCCCAGCCAGGTTGACACATAAAACTAACCATCACAGAGACTAACTGGCCTCTCTCCATCCTGGTCACTGGAAGGCTTAGGAAACCTTTCCTTTGTGAAGGTATTCCCTCCACAGACAAAAACCCAGCAGGTGAAATAATATGGCTGACTCCCCACTGCCAAGCGAGAGCTGGGCTGTAACCAAGGGTCAGGAGGAAGAACCTCTCCCAGGAGCATGCATTCTGTAAAGTCCCTGGAGCTGGGGCTGCTTCCTTTTTGGTGAGTTGGGTAGGGGGTTTGGTGGAACAGTCCCTCTAGATCAGCCGAGCAGCAGATGTGTTCCTAGGGAGCCCTGCTGTATTAATGGAAAGCCTGATGAGACTTCTGGGTGTTGGCAATACCTGCAGCCCTTTCTTCTTCCCACAAAGGGTTAATGGCACATGGGATTTCTAGCCCTGGAATGTCTTCTTTCCAGAATATTCTCCAGACTTTCCTATTGGTGGCTGTGAGTCTGCTAGACTTCCTGGTGAGCACTATCTTGCAGGCTCTGGTATACTCTTGTGGGGACTAGCTGGAACCTCTACAGGAACCTGGCCAGAGCCCTCTCGGCAGGAGGGGATGGCCTAAGTAGTGGGGAAAAACTTTGGCTATGGTACCTGACTCCAGAGAATGGGGGATGCCTACAACCTTGCCTGCACAGCCTGGCCCAGCATCTTTGGTTCTCTGAGCCCAGTGAAGACTGGACATGCCACACAGATGCCATGCCTTTGACGAAAGGCTCAATTGTGTCCTCATCTGGTGGAGACCATCACAGCCTACTAGTCATGTGTTCCAGGGAGGGGTCTACTCCTATAAGCTCAACTCTTGAGGGCAGGGTTTGGAAGAACGGGGGACCCTGAAAGCATAGAAGGGAGGCACCTAGTGCAACCTGGGGATTCAGGGAAGGACATTTGAGAGGAAGACGCAGAGACAATCGTAGTCAGGTGAAGTTGTGCATGTCTGAATGTCTGTGCATCCTTTGCAAAGGCCCTGAAGCAAAATGGAGGAAGTATGGCCCAATCAAAGCCCTGTGGGCGGCTCAATGTGGTGGGCGCCTAGAGTTGTAGGGGAGAGAGGCAGAGGGGGCAGGACAGAGAGCAGGCTCTTAGGCATGCAGGGTACAAGCCAAGGGAGTTTAGACCCCATTTATGGGCAGCAGTACTGGCAGCTTTAAGTTTTTGAGAGATCGCAGTGTGGAGTGAATGGGGTGATGCTGGGGGCCAGCAGCCGTGAGGCAGCTGTGGTGGTCACCCAGGTGACTGAGAAGAGGACTGTGGCCACAGAGGTGTGGTTGAGGGGACAGAGCAGGATGTCATGGATAGGTTGTACTGGTTGACTGATTGAGCACGTGCAGCATGATAAGGCGTCAAGGGTGATGGAGGCCTGGCCTCTAGCTTGGGTACCAGTGGGGGGTTGGCGCTGTTTCTTGGCAGGGCCACTGCCTTCTTCAAGGGTGTTGGGCTCCCCTTCCCAGGGGCACCCATCCTGCTCCTGTGAGCCCCCTTGCTTCAGTGGCTCATCTCATGAACATGAGCTTGACTGGGATTGTGGGAGGCCATTGTCAGCTCCTTGACACACAGCCCCAAAGTCCGTCTGGGCTTGGCGTCCTGACTCAGGGCTGAGTGGTTTGGAATGCGGCGCTGGGCAAGTTTAGCTGCAGCTCCTCAGCTCTGCCAGGGCACTGGGGCCACACACGGCCTGCCCTTCCGAGGCACTTAGAGCCCTTTCTTGCCCCCTGGCTCTGGTGCCCCAAGAGCTGTTGCATCTTCCAGGAAGATGCTGGGGTGCCTCTGTCTAGGCTGTTCTCAGAGCTTTTCCAAATTGTTACCTGGTGGCTGGAGAGTCTTGGAGTTGATGGTTGCATGTCAGGAAAATTTACATGGAGTGCCTACTCTGCGTCTGTTCCTATGCTGGGTTCTGAGGGAAGGGAGGAGCTGCAACGAGTTTAGAGTGAACAGGGAGACCAGCTCTCAAGCGGGACACATTAGGAGACCAACAGCTGGCACCCAATTATTAGCAATTGGTTTGGTTGGCAGCTTAGGGAAGGGACAGGGCAGTGTGGACTAAAGGGTTAAGGATGCCTCAGGTAGGAGGGACAGCTTGAGGTGCCTTGTCCACTGCTCTTATAACAGAAAGGGGTGGAGGTGTTGTCCATGATGGGGGAAGGGCAGAAGCCAAGGAGTGGGCCACGAGTGAGGGGTAGGGAGAGACAGGCTTTTGGGGTGAATGTGCATATGTGTGAGTGTGTAAATTGCCTAAATAAGGTATAGCTTCTTTATATATTCTCCTAAGTCGACAATGTACAGATTATACATTTCTGGTTCTAAAGGGGTCCGGGTGAGGGCACAGTTGGGCGCACTTTTTCTTTTGAATCACAAGTTGAGGCCGACAGCTTCGCTTGCCCCAGAGGCCTCGGCATAGCTCTTCTCGTGGTGCCACAGACGAGAGCAGGGACGCAAGAGGGAAGAGATATGGGAACATATGTATATGTATAACTGATTCCCTTTGTTATAAAGCAGAAACTAACACATCATTGTAAAGCCATTATACTCCAATAAAGATGTTAAAAAAAAAAAAAAAAAAAGAGTGTCAAGGACTCCTCAGCCCAGTGACAGAGCTGCGTCTACCAGCACCATCTCCGCCTGGGCTCCGTAACGCGACACTGCCCCCAAGGCCTCTCACCCCAGGCCAGGTCTGGAGCGCTCCCGTGTCACCATGGCAACCATCCAAGATCTGGGTATATTTAGGGGCACCCGCGGGAACCTCAGAGGGGCTGAAGTCATTAGCTGGCCAGTCACGAAGACTGACACCAGGGAACTGCTCTCCAGCCCCAAGTCCACAGGTGGAGAGTTTATGGCCCAGTTGGCTGTGGACAGCAGTTCTGCCATCAGGCAGGTGTGGGGCTGACACCCGGGGAGAGGCTTGCGGCTCGTTCAGCCCACGATAGTGGCAGGTGGGAGGAGAGGGAGGAAGGTCCTGGGTCACTTCTGAGATGGGAGAAGCTCTGGTCTGGTCCCGACAGGGTGGATGGTCCAGCTGGCAGAGGCGCTGTGTTGGGTCAGATGTGGCCCACACTTTGCTGTCTCCTGAGGCCCATCTGCAGCTGCTGCCCAGTGTGATGGCCTGTAGCCAGGGCCTGTGTAGTTGGGTCAGCCCAGGGCTGGGCTCACGGGGCCTCAGAGGGAAGCTGCCTCAGGAGGGAGGCCAGGGCTGTGGCTTATCCAACTCGCCTCTTAGGTGACTTGATTCCTGGACCTGAGACTTTTTCCATTTGTCATATTGGTGTTCCCCTCTGGTTCCAGAGTGAAGAAAAGCCTGGCCCAGCTGTCAGCAGGCCGCCAGGCTGCCCCCCTCCCTTGAACGGCTGCCTCCACCTCCCCCTGGTCATCAGAGTCCTGGCTGTCACCTGTGTGGTCCCTCGTCCTCACCCTGGCTGGAATCATCTTCCTAAACTAAATCCACACCGGAAGCATGAGCTCCTTAATGCTGCCCTGGAGACTTGGTGTTGCCCACATCTCCTGTCTCATCACCTCTGAGCCTTTGCTCATCCCATCCCATCTGCTCAGAAACTGCCCCATCACTTCTCTGTCTCCTCCTCCAGGAAGCTGTCCCTGGTCTCTCCTCTGTGCTCCCCAAAGCATCTGGACACACATATCTCATTGTCCTGATTAGGAGGTGCTGGGTTTACCTGTCTATTGTCTCCC
Source organism: Platanista minor (assembly GCA_004363435.1). Classification (NCBI taxonomy): domain Eukaryota; kingdom Metazoa; phylum Chordata; class Mammalia; order Artiodactyla; family Platanistidae; genus Platanista; species Platanista minor. The sequence goes on from RJWK010022543.1 coordinate 13,770, forward strand.
TTCAGAGTGAGCACCTTAAGACTGGGGGCTTATGAAGGGTTTTCTGAACCAAACCCATCATGAATGGGACCAAGGATGGGTGGGGGAAGCCCTCTGCAGCTGGAGATTGCTGAGTGGTCTGAGGAGAGGAGTGTTCTACATCTCAGCCTTCACATCTCCTGGGACCCCTGGGCAGACCAGGCCACTGAAGGGCCAGTAGACTCAAAACTCACACTAGAGTGGGAAGGCATATGGTGACACCACTAGCCTTCCATAAGGAGCACCTACTTTGTGCCAGCGCTGGTTTCCAGGGTTCACACATCTTATCTCTAACCCTCACAGAGCCCTGTGAGGTAGGTAGTATAAAAACATCCCTCTGAAGAAGACACTGAGGTTCAGAGAGGTGAAATGACTTGCCAGAGTCCTGATAACTTTTGGGGCAGGGATTAGAATTCACGTTGCTCTCATCTCAGAGTCCATTTCTTTCCATGGCTCCACCCAGGGCTTTGGAAGTCTGGCCTGTGGGAACAAGCCTACACCAGAAAGGTCGATTCCAGCCTGAAGAGTATGTGCTGTTTGTTTCTTACCCAGCGTTCTGTCAGGGTCCCTGGCACGAGCATCTGACAAGTCCTGTAAACTCTTACGGGCATGAGCCCTGACGTCAGGGCCAGCTCTTCCTCTGTTAGTGTTTCCTAATTGGTATTATCTCAGCAGTTGCTTTAGAAATTGACTTTGATGAAAAAAATTTAATTACATAATGAATTACTCTCTGAGGAGCAGGCCGTTGTGTCATGGCTCAGCCACGTGTGGGGCAGGGAGGAGGCTGAAGTGGAGTGTTTGGGATGAGTTGTCATGCGTTCCCCCCGCCCCCACCCCCCCCAACAGTGTGTGCCTCTGCATTTTTCTGTGGTGACTACAAGATGGATCTGGGGACTTGAATGGCCCGTGGGGATAACACACAAGTGTATGGGTCACAGGGAAACATCTGCACCATTTTGCTCCGAATGGACCAGAGAAAGTTGTGTGCGTAAGACGCCTTGTTTTGAAATGTGTTTTCAAAATAAAACGTTTCATAACAACCACAATTGCAGAAACAACTGCTGGTGGGAATAACTTCCTGGAAAGCAGAGGCCTCCATGAGAGTCAGGATTTAAAAGGCCAGGCCAAGTTACAAAACAGGTTTACCTAATCGAAGCTTAGCATTGCTCTTTGCGTATGAGACACACACACACACACACAAACACTCAGACATGTGGGTGCCTGCCTCAGGCTGCAGGCTTTGTTGTTAGTCTCTGAGGCTCTGCCGAGGACCACGGAACCTCAGTTTCAAGGTCCGGGGCAACAGAGGGGGCTGAGGTGGACTCCCCATTCTCTCCTGCCCCCAAGTCCCTGGTCTAAACAGAGTGTCTGAAGGCAGCTCCTTTTGCGTTGGTTGCCTAGAGCTGAGTTATATGTCCCTGCCCTCTGGCCGCATGATTGGACCAGGGATTGAAGCGCCACCAAAGACAGCTTCTCATAGGCTAGCAAGTGGCCTGTGGGATGGCCTTCTACAGGATACTGACCAACAGAGATTCAGGATTTGGTATCGTGGCCACTGGGCCCAATCAGATCCTCTCCTCTGTGGGTACCAGAGAGGAGTGATAGACGCCAGCAGGCAGGCATGAAAAAAGGTGAGAGTCAAGAGATTCTTGGAAGCCCTGGGACAGTGGGACAGCAGGGACTATTGAGAGGGCAGTTCGTGGCAACAGGAGGAGACAAAAGATGACTGAGTCACAAGAATGTCAAAGCCCTGGAGCCACAGTGGCCTCCTGAAGGTAACTCCTGATCCTCACGGCTGAGCACTTGAGTGTCTCCATGTAACCTTGCCGCAAACACGAATCCCTGGGGGTTCTTTGAATCTGTTTATCTTCTTGCTCCCTAATGGAGCCCGGCTGGCCAAGAGCCCACCCACATTCTTGCTGGTGGAAATGGTTCTGCTGGGCACCACAAACAAGCAGAAAGAGAAGATTCTGCCCAGGAGAACTGCCAGCCTTGGCATGGTATCCATTCAGCCCTTCACTGGGCTTTTGGGTGGGGGAGGATGGCCGAGGGAACTCCTGCTTTCCGGTCAAAAGGAAGTGGGTAGGGGGTGCTGTGCTGAGGCTGGGGGACTCTTGGCAACCCCAGGAGACCTGGTTTCCAGACCAGAAGAGTTTCCTAAAGAGGTAGAAAGACACGGTTCTGCTTTTGATTTGGAAAGGTTCTTGCTGCATTTTTCCAATGTTGGTTCAACAAAACTCAAAACCGTTTTCCCTAACACTTTCCCCCATTCATTCTTAAGTCACTCTGTATGCACAAAGGCAGTACATGTGCTTTTGATTCATTTACCCTGAAATCATCACCCTGTCTCCCTTGAGAGATCCCATGTATCAAAAACCTTCGGAGACATTTAACCCCCTTTCACCCCCCTCTTAAAACCAGGACCTGCGTGTGCTAAAGCAAAGGGATGGAGGGTTTCAACCAAGACAAGAGACAGTCCTCCCTGCCTGGTTCCCAGTGAGGTCAAGGCCAACCTCAGCAGCGGACACGTTCCCAGGAAGCAAGTCCTAGGAGAAATCAGCACCTTGTGTGAAGACACTGAAGGCTGAAAAGAAGAGCACTGGGGTGTCAAGTTGTAAATGATTGTCAAGGGTTGACTTGTGTATGGTGTCCTTCAGCTGCAACATGCCGTGTTCTCTCTCCCCAGCTCCAGGGACCAGAGGCTCGCACCCTGCACGCTGGCCCTACATTCTGCCCTCAACAGAGGCTCCAGGGGGAACTTGGGGCTCACCCTTCCTGCCTTGTGGACAGTAGCGCCTCTTAGGTAACCTGGTGGTGATGGTGCTTTAAAGTAACGTGGACATTGGGAAGTGGGTTGGGGTACATATGAAGCAGGACTAATCATGAGCTGACAGTTGTTAAAACTGGGTGACAGTCGTTAAAACACAGGTGTTCAATATATTATTCTTTCTACTTTTGTTCTGAAATTTTTCATGATAAAAAGAAAAAAATTTATAATGGAAAGTTATGGGCATGTGTATATATATATATATATATATATATATTACTCTATATATAAAAGAGAGTAATATCTATAGCAGGGCAGATATGTTATATGGTATGCAGTGCACAAGCTGATTTTAAGTGATATGGCAATGAACTTTTAAATTCAATCATTGTGTATTTAAAATTTAATTAATTATGGGCTGCGATAGTGCCAAGTGTTTCCTTTTAAGATAAAGTTAAGGAGAAAAATCAATTTGTGGGCTTCCCTGGTGGCGCAGTGGTTGAGAGTCTGCCTGCCGATGCAGAGGATGTGGGTTCGTGCCCCGGTCCGGGAAGATCCCACATGCCGCGGAGCGGCTGGGCCCGTGAGCCATGGCCGCTGAGCCTGCGCGTCCGGAGCCTGTGCTCCGCAACGGGAGAGACCACACAGTGAGAGGCCCACGTACCGCAAAAAAAAAAAAAAAAAAAATCAAGTTGATTTGATGAAAGGAATTAAGAAGATAATGTGGGAGGAAGAGATATGTGGATATGGCAAACATAATGGAGGTGGAAACTGAATTGCTGAAGTTTTGGAAAAGGGCTCATGTTTATTACTCTGAGTACACGCTGTGTCAGCCTTATGGGATCATTTATCTAGAAGGTTCAGCATGAGGGGCACAACAGCAAGAGGCAGAAGTGGGCTTTTGAGACACACAGACCGTGTTTCAATTCCTGACTCTGTCACATAATGGCTGTGTGACATCTGGCAAATGGCTTACCTGCTCTGGGCCTTGTCTCCTCATCTGCACAACTGGGATGTTACTGTACATCTTGAAGTGTCCTTGTGAGTGCCTGGCATATACCAGGTGCCTAATAAATGGCAGTGCACTCGAGAAAGAAGTAGAAAAGGCGGGTGGACTCAGAGTCCACATCCAAGGTCTCGGCACCATCCTCACAGGTTCAGACTTTCATCCAGAACAACTTTACTCCTACTTTAGACACAATTCTATGAGCACGTTTCCTGTTTGTTTTGCTGTTTTCCTAGTCTGTGTGCCTCCTGAGAAATGGACAGGAGACAGGTGGGGACACGTTGAGCAGACGGAGAGGGAACCTGTCGACTGACACGGTCAACACGTCATTAGCCACAGTCGTATGTATGGCTTCTTGGCTTGTTCTGATAACACTGTTGGCAGTTTAGCAACTCTGTTGCTTGAAACAGCTCCCCCAAGTCAAGCCAAACTTTACTGCCTGTGATTCACTAATAACAGCTTTTATTGAGTGTTTACTGTGGGCCAGGCACTGTGCTAAGCACTCCACATTCATTGTCTGACTTAACTGCCCTGACAGCCCTCCAAGGGAGGTGTTGCTGGTCCCCCCATCACAGATGAGGAAGCTGAGGCTGAAAGAATGTGGTGACTTCCCGAGGGCACCGTGGCAAGCAAGTGGCTGGGTCAGGATAGGACCAGGTGTGATGCCGAAGCCTATGTACTTGGTCACAGGACTCCATCGGCCCTCTCTTGGAGGGGTCCTGTGCACTTCTAAAAAGTCCCTTGGATCCTCAGGAAATGCACATCCTCCTGCCCCCAGTATGTGGACCCAGTCCTGGTGTGGTGGCACGAGGCAGGTCAGCTTGTGGGGACAGCTGCCTGGTGATGAGGGTGCCAGCCTGAGTGTGCCTGCAGCCTGGCAGAGATGTGACTCTTCCCAGCCTGGAGGCCCGTTAGACATTTGCATTTAAAAGTACCAGCTCTGCACATCTTCAGAGGAGAATTAATGACAAGCGGGCTTTGAACATTTGCAAACTGTATTTTTAGGTCACAAGGACCTTCCGTTTTTGTGTGTGATTGGGGTAGGGATGGAAAACATATGCCTTGGTTTCTGCCACTTGTGCCCGGAATCCCAAAGATAATGGCTGTTTGAGCTTCATGGTAGTCTAACAGATTTTCAAACAATTTTCCATGAATCCAACAGTTCTCTGAAGATACTCATAGGCCTCTAGCATTTCCAAAGAGAAAAACAGTGGCCCATGGTTTAGAAATGGTAACATCCGTTCACTGAATTGACCAAACTTCTAAACGGGACCATCTCCTGTACAGAAAATAATATTGTTGTTTCTAGCAGTCACACTAGGAGATACTCAGCAAATATGAAGTTATGACCACAGGTAAAGGGGTAAGTATGCCAGCATTTACATGTCCACATGCGTGTTGCCTTTTTAAAAGAAACTCCCCAGAGGGCTCTTCAGTTATTCCAAAGGTACTATCATTGCTCCATGCTTTTGGATAGTTTCTCCTAAGTGACTGCCTTCAGAACCGATTACATGTTCATTCGGTGTCTCTAAGGCAATTCTTGTTCTTAGTGGCAGATGTGGCCTTTAGAAAATCCCCAAATCAATCCAAGCTCAGATCAATGAAGTGTGTGGGTAATTGTATAGGTTATCAATTGCCCAGTATTGCTGCAAAGGAGCCAGACACAAAAACCTCAGGGACCCCCAACAATGAATATGATTTAGCTTATGGCTCTGCAGAGGTTCACCTGATCTGGGCTGTGTTTGGCTGATCTTGGCTTGCTCATGTGTCTGTGGTCAGCTGATCTCAGATGAGCTTACTCAGTTATCTAGAGAGCAGCTGAATGATGACTAATCTATAATGGCCTCATCTGGAATTCCTGGGGGACTCAGCTCTGACTTGTCCTTCATCCTCCAGCAGGCTAGCTGGGGTGTAGTCTCATGGTGATGGCAGAGGCATAAAGAGAAGGAAACCTCAGTGGGCAAGTCCATTTCAAGACTGTGCATCATTTCTGCCAACATCTCTTTGGCCAAAGCAAGTCATAAAGCATATGATATGGATACAAGGAGGAATGCAGAACTGTGACTCTCTTTGTGCCATCTATTACGGTGATTAAGTTGGAATGTGTTTTTGTTCCAAAGGGAGCTGTGGCATCAAAAGCCTGACAATGATTTCTTGGGTAGTCAGTGAACTGGCCCAGATAAGCATTCCAGACATTGCCTGAGGGGACAATTCCAAATGATCTATGACAACAGTGGCATCTTTAGAAGGAAGGGTATGGCCCCTGAGGTGACTGCTGGGGAGGAAACTGCCCTTTTGGATGATGTGCTGAGAGTCTCACCTTGGGCTTGTTAAATTGAACTGAATTGGCATTGAAGAGCTTACCTTGCAATCCCCAGATGATAAACTGGCCTCTCGTGTGTATATTGCCTTTTACTTCTCTCTGCAACAGCCAGGCCTTCAACAGTGAAGACTTAATTTCTCAATAACTCTTATTTCCTTGGCAATTTGAGGTTTCTAGACTGCGGCAGCTAAGCCATATCTTTTTCCACTTTGGCTGCCCAATGAAACCTGCAAAGAGTGAAGTTAAATAGGATTCACTATAAATTTGTCACCCATCTCCCACACCCAGCTACATTTCCTGAGCATCTTTTGTACTCTGTGTTTTTGCTAGGCTCTGGGCATGCAGACAGGAGGAGGAGGGAAGAAGGAGTGGGGATGGAAATAAAAGGGCCTTTGTGGGCCAGTGTTGATGAAGTTCCATGAAACTGAGAAGCACATGAAGCCCTCTGCACCTGAGGTTAAACACACATACACACACACTCACACACATGCTCACACACACAAAATAAAATGCCAAAGACAGATAACAGGCAGTCCCTTCTTCCAAGAAGCTCAGAAACTAGTGGGGGAGAAACATGCACACACTAAACTATTGCACTAGTGAGTGACAAAGGACATGAGAGAGGGCTCTAGGGTTCTGTGAGAGGTCAAAGGAAGGGCACCTATCCCTGCCTGGGAGGGTCAGGGAGGGCTTCTCAGCAGAGGTGACATTTAAACTGAGCCTTTAAGGATGACCAGGAACTCACAGGCAGAGATTGGGGACAGCAGAGTCGGCATATGTGGGGTTGCGAGAAAGCAGGGCTCACTTAGGAAGGGGCAGGACTATGAGAGACAAGCAGATTGGGATTTTGTGGGGACCAACCTTAGCCACTGGGGGCAGACACCCAAAATAACGGGAACTATGAACCTGCAGCCTGTGAAAAGGAGACCCCAAACACAGTAAGTTAAGCAAAATGAGAAGACGAAGAAACACACAGCAGATGAAGGATCAAGGTAAAAACCCACCAGACCTAACAAATGAAGAGGAAATAGGCAGTCTACCTGAAAAATAATTCAGAATAATGATAGTAAAGATGATACAAAATCTTGGAAATACAATGGAGAAAATACAAGAAACGTTTAACAAAGACCTAGAAGAGCTAAAGAGCAAACAGACACTCATGAACAACACAATAAATGAAATAAAAAATTCTCTAGAAGGAATCAATAGCAGAATAACTGAGGCAGAAGAACGGATAAGTGACCTGAAAGATAAAACAGTGGAAATAACTACTGCAGAGCAGAATAAAGAAAAAAGAATGAAAAGAATTGAGGACAGTCTCAGAGACTTCTGGGACAATATTAAACACACCAACATTCGAATTATAGGGGTCCCAGAAGAAGAAGAGAAAAAGAAAGGGACTGAGAAAATATTTGAAGAGATTATAGTTGAAAATTTCCCTAAAATGGGAAAGGAAATAGTTAATAAAGTCCAGGAAGCACAGAGAGTCCCATACAGGATAAATCCAAGGAGAAACACACCAAGACACATACTAATCAAACTATCAAAAATTAAATACAAAGAAAAAATATTAAAAGCAACAAGGGAAAAACAACAAATAACATACAAGGGAATCCCCTTAAGGTTAACAGCTGATCTTTCAGCAGAAACTCTGCAATGCAGAAGGCAGTGGCAGGACATATTTAAAGTGATGAAAGGGAAGAACCTACAACCAAGATTATTCTACTCAGCAAGGATCTCATTCAGATTCAATAGAGAAATTTAAACCGTTACAGACAAGCAAAAGCTAAAAGAATTCAGCACAACCAAACCAGCTTTACAACAAATGCTAAAGGAACTTCTCTAGTCAGGAAACACAAGAGGAGGAAAAGACCTACAATAACAAACCCAAAACAATTAAGAAAATGGAAATAGGAACATACATATCGATAATTACCTCAAATGTAAATGGATTAAATGCTCCCACAAAAAGGCATAGACTGGCTGAATGCATACAAAAACAAGACCCATATATATGCTGTCTTCAAGAGACCCAATTCATACCTAGGGACACATACAGACTGAAAGTGAGGGGATGGAAAAAGATATTCCCTGCAAATGGAAATCAAAAGAAAGCTGGAGTAGCAATTCTCATATCAAACAAAATAGACTTTAAAACAAAGACTATCACAAGAGACAAAGAAGG
>RJWK010022544.1:0-29814 GCA_004363435.1 Platanista minor
TTTTTTGCGTTACGCGGGCCTCTCACTGCTGTGGCCTCTCCCGTTGCGGAGCACAGGCTCCGGACGCGCAGGCTCAGCGGCCATGGCTCACGGGCCCAGCCGCTCCGCGGCATGTGGGATCTTCCCGGACCGGGGCACGAACCCGTGTCCCCTGCATCGGCAGGCGGACTCTCAACCACTGCGCCACCAGGGAAGCCCCTTCATCAATGTTTTATAGCTTTCAGTGTACAGGTCCTTCACCTCTTTGGTTAAATTTATTCCTAGGTATTTTATTCTTTTTGATGTAATTGTAAATGGGGTTGTTTTCCTAAATTTCTCTTTCTGATAGTTTGTTATTAGTGTATAGGAATGTAACTGATTTTTTAATATTGATTTTGTATCCTGAAAGTTTACTGAATTCATTTATTAGTTCTAACACATTATGTTCCTTTCCTTTTAATGCCTAGGAGATTTTCTTATTCTTTTCAACCTACGTGAACTTCATTGACTACACTCCCTCCAGCTTTTCAGCCTCCAGGCCTTGCACCCTCTTTTGAATGTTCCCTTAAGACCAGCAATTTTTCCATCTTCATTTACCATAGAAGTCCACAGATATCAACTATAGGGATTGGGAGGTTAAAAGGATCTTGTTTGACATGCTCTATGCCTTGAATGAATGCCCAATGCCCTTTCTTCCATTCACAGCCAAGCTTCACAGAAAGGGAGGATTTCAGGTCCTCCTTATCCACCTTTAGTCTAGATCTCAGTCCCCCCTACTTTTTTTCTTTTAAAGATTTTTTTTTCTTAATATCGACCATTTTTAAACTCTTTATTGAATTTGTTACAATATTGCTTCTGTTTTATGTTTTGGTTTTTTGACCGCGAGGCATGTTGCTCCCCGACCAAGGATCAAACCCACACCCCCTGCACTGGAAGACAAAGTCTTAACCACTGGACCACCAGGGAAGTCCCTCAGTCCCCGTTTATTTAGTGGTACCAAACCCTGCCAGTGAGGTCTGTGTTGCCAAAGCATTAAATCAGGATGGGTGGGCACTTGTCAAAAATATGTGGGAGTGTGACCGAGATAACTTTCAAGACTCCTTTTAATCCCCATTTCTAGTATTCTGTTGTTCATTGCCTTATGGTTCAGTTAAATGCAAGATCCTCAGATTGAAGTATACATTGACCTAAGTTATTTATCACCAAGGCCTGTGTGACTCTTTGCACAATGATGCAATAGATTTTCTACCAAAATAATGTCCTTCCATTGCTAATAAAGCAGCCGTCCAGGTTTAAAAGGAGGAAGTCCAACTCATGTTGTTGGACTTGGTTCAACAATACGTTCATACCACCTGCCCTGTCCCATCAAGGCACTCTTTTTTTTCTCATTTCTTTAACTGACTTTTTCTTCCTCTCACCTCACCTCTGAATAGATCAGTCAAAACACTGAGGGGAGGGGAAGGTAAAAGGAAAGCATCCTGAAAAAGACAGTGGAGGAAATGTTATTCTTACAAATAAGAAAAGGGTAATTATTAGAATGTAGACATTTATACTAAATGGATGGCAATGTACTGGAATATATTCTAAAGTGACTGTTTTAATATCTGTATCTTGGTGGTTGCTAGGTTACACTGGTACTTTTAATAACATTAAAGGCAGCTAGAAATACTTGTAGATACTTTCCCCATTGAAAATATTACTGGCAAGAAAAGGGACATATTGCTGGCTAGCGCAGTGAGATATTATAAGCTTTCTGTTGTTCATTAAAATGCATTTTAGTTATTCATAGTATTTAGTGGTTCAGTTTAGAATTTTCCTTCAAAACAGTTAAACGTTGTGATAATGTGCCTTGGGTTGAGAAATCTGGGTGGTGGATACCTCTATCTCCCTGAAACATAACTGTATTCACTTCCTTTGTCTTACTCCATTTCATTTCATGTGATCCAAAAGATCCTTACTGAGCACCTCCTAAGTGCTGAGCACCGTACTTAGACACTTGGGATGTAGAGGTGTATAAGAGAGTGACTGGACAAGAGGCAGTCAGGAAAGCAGCTTTTGCTTGAAAGCATAACAACTGATGTTTCTTTATTTCTGTTTAAGAATGTACACTTCCTTTTCATTACTTGTGTATCAAAGACCACAGATCTCGGAATTTGCCTGTGACCCTTAGTGGAGGGGTTAACCCACTCTTGGCTTGTACTAGGTAAAGCCGTATTAAGTAGCTAATTCAAATAAATACAGTGCTACTATTGCTTTACCTGGGTCTGGATAAATCTACTGGGAGCACAAAATCATTGATTAATTTTAAATTGGAGAATAGGAAAAGGAAAAATCTCTAAAAACTTTAAAGAAGTGGTGATATTTGAGTTGAGATGTGAGAGAAGAAGAGGATTTGAAGATGTGAAAGTTGGGAAGAGCATTTCCAGCAGAGTGATGATGGTATAGCATCATGGGAACTGTGAATGCTTGTTCTCTAATCACTAACGTTAATTGAGCACATATTCAGTACAAGACAGTGATCTAAATGCTTTGCCTGTATTAACTCATTTAATCCTCAACACAGCCTTCTGAAGTAGGTATCATTGCCATCCCATCTTAAGAATGTGGGAAAGGATAACAGAATAAGTAACTAGATAAGGTCATACAGTCAGCACATGTCATGAAACTGGGGCTCCAACCCATGCAAACTGGCTTTGAAGACTGAGTTCTCATCCATGATTCCACCCTTCTGCCATGAGGTGGTCCAGTGTGATTGGCATGAATGGGATGGGGTGGGGCAGGCTGGTAGGTAGGATACGGCTAGATTGTGCTGGGCCTTAAACGGCATGTTTAAAGAATTTATACTTTTTTTTTTTTTTTTTGCGGTACGCAGGCCTCTCACTGTTGTGGCCTCTCCCGTTGTGGAGCACAGGCTCCGGACTCACAGGCTCAGCGGCCATGGCTCACGGGCCCAGCCGCTCCGCAGCATGTGGGATCTTCCCGGACCGGGGCACAAACCCGCGTCCCCTGCATCGGCAGGCGGACTCTCAACCACTGCGCCACCAGGCAAGCCCAAGAATTTATACTTTTTCCTTAATATCGTGGGGAGCTAATGAAGCACTGCAAGCAGGGGAGTAACTGGTCTTTTGATCCATAGTTTAGAAAGATATTTCTGGTGGGAGTATGGAGGCGGACTTGGGTGGGGATTGCAACCGGAGATTTAAAAAAGAATTTTTTTTTTTCTATACAGTAGGTCCTTGTTGGTTATCTATTTTAAATATAGCGGTGTGTACATGGAGATATTTTTAAATTATTTAAGAAAATATTGTAAAAGTCCAGATGAGAAAATTCAGCCTAATAAATACTTTTGAGCACCTGAAGAATGGTTCACAACAGCTCAATTCCTTCCCAAATAAAATTTTAATCATTGGTCTTTTCATAGCCATGAAACTTGCTAATTCCATGCATTCCTGGCACCATCCAACATCTGAGCCCCTCAGGTCACCTTTTCCGTACTCTGCTGTTCCTACTTATCCATGCTTCCTTCCTTGACTTTTCACTATGGAGCCTTCCAATCCTGGACATCGTCCCCTCTGGAACTCCTACTGTTGTGAGGACACTTTCTACTAAAATTCCAGCCCCTTCACCAAAAGTTTACTTCACCCTTTGCTTTAACCACAGATTGGATCCACACTAAGGACAGAGGAGCAGCCCCCACTATAGAGGGCACCTTGGTTGACAAATTAACATCCTCTGTCCACTTCTTCTCACCTTCCCCAGTTTCCCATCATTCCCGGCCTCATTTCCTTCCCATCCAGTCTGAAGCTGAGAGAACAGCATCCTCCAAACCCTCTTGCTCACCTTCTAAGTCCTTGCTATCCTATGTCCTTCTACAACATCCATCCTGTCTGATTCAGTCTTGAATTATTCTAATCACCCACTTTCTGACCCTACCCATAGGTAGCCAAGCAACAATGAAGAAAACTCACTTAAAACTATGGATATCTGCTTTGTAAGACTTTTAGGGAAACCTGGTCACATCCTCGTCCCATCACCATCAGGAGCTTCTGCAAACCCTCCCCACCCAGCTCTAAATTTCCCTCCATGTACATGTACTCTCAGCAGATGGCCTTCTCTTCCACCTGAGAGACAATCAGCAGGATGCCACTCCATCCCACTCCACCTCCTGTCTTTTCTCCATTTATATTCACCCTTCCCTTCTAGCTCAGCTACGATTGATCTTTTCCCTTCCATCCCTGACTTTTATCCCCACTACTTCTCTATTTTCAGGAACTTCATGATGTCTCATGTTTCTAACCTTTAACTTCTTACTGTCATCTTTTCTGTGGTCCACGATTGTGTGCAAGGCTCTCGTACCTGAAAACAAACAACAAGGAAGAGGCAGTCACCTCCAGATAACCCTGGTTCTTCCACTCGAATACACACAGCTGTGTTTCATGAATTTTACCTGCTTGAAAGTGTGGTTCACACTCTGTCTTCATTTTTTCATTTCCACTTATTTCTGAGTCCACTGAAATGTGTCTTCTGCTCCCACCACGCACTAAAACAATCACTGCCAAACTCATCAATGTCATTATTGTCACTAAAGCCACTGGCAGTTTCCAGCCCTCTCAGAAGTATTTGGCATGTATGATCACTCCCTAACTTAAATTTCTATTTTCCTTTGGATGTGACACGACCAAAGGATGGTTATGAGAGGAAGATTATGGTATAATTTTTTTCCACCGAGTCCACCCCTGTTCAAATGAAAGCATGTGTACAAAACTGCACTGCTTACTGTGGGACAGAAATAAGGAATGATCATTACTGGTTAAATCCTGTTGCAATTTATTCTAAAACTTTCCCTGACAGCCTATAAAGCCTACCTGCTACCTTACCTGTTTTGCAGGAGGAGGAATCGGGATCCAGAGAGCTTAAGGGATTTTTCTTAAGGTCACGCAAGGGCCAGGACCAGGGCCAGAGCCCACTTCCAATGATTTTAAACACAGTGCTTTCTGCATTCTCCAATGGCTTTAAAAAAATTTTATTAGCAGAGTGATTTTTCTTCTCTTTTCCTTACCTACCCCTCCTTTTTTCTTCTTTACTTCCATCCCTTCCTCCATCCCTTCTTCCTTTCCTTTAATTTCCTTCATTGTTTTGCTACTTTCTTTTTAAGAAGTGCTCAAATATTTATTTTCTCTTTGTTTACCCCTCACCTTGAGTGAAAACCATGAGTTTTGTTTGTATTATTGGGGGTCAAGGTGCTTGCCTTGAGGTAATTAACTATTACACTTAAAGTAAGATGGACTTTCTAAATGTTCGACACAACCAGGCTATTCTATCCTCCATCCCATGAACAACAACGAAAAATTGTCTCAGTTCTTTGCAAGGACTCAAAACTGTTCTTAGAGATGAAGAAATCCCTGTAACTGATGAGGTTCACCCTTCTGGTCCCAGGATGTGTCTCCTCAGCCCTGGGCCCTTCACATATTTCTTCTGACCTTTACACTGGACAGTTTCCATGGCAGGTTTAGGAGGCACTCTTTACTTGCATCAAATCCCTCTTCATTTCTCAAATCCTTTCCTGTTATTTCCAAATTCCAATCTCATTTAATAATTTCTCTGCAAAATCCCTTCACTGCCACCAACCAGAGACTGATGCCTGCCCTATGGCAAACGTACCAAATGGGGCACCTTCCCTCACTCACTCCAACTCCCCACAAACCGAACACTCTCCTAAATCTACCTGTCATTCCTGAATCTGTTAGACTTTTTCAGCTACTCTTGTTCAAAGTAGGGTGGTGCAAATCAAGTTTGTACCTGGACTTGTGTAAGTTCGGGTCAATGTTTTTTGAAATAATGTTTGTTGGTTTTTTGGTTCATAAATAGTAGAGTTAGAAAGAAGGAAAAATGGGAAATAGATAATAGCATAAACAATAAAATGAAAAGAGATTTCAATCCCGTCTTCCAAAAATAATCGTTATGACACTGGACTTATCATGTATTCCCTTTTTTTTTGCTGAGGTATGTTCTTTCTATACTCAGTTTGAGAGTTTTTATTATGAAAAGATGATGAATTTTGTCAAGTGCTTTTTCTGCATCTATTTAGGTGATAATATGATTTTTTTATCTTTCATTTTATTAATGTGGCATATCACATTTATTGATTCATCTATGGTGAATCATCCTTGCATCCCAAGGATAAATTCCACTTGATCATGGTGTATGATCATTTTAATGTACTGATGCATTTGGTTTGCTAGCATTTTGTTGAGAATTTTTGCATTTATATTCACCAGGGATATTGGACTGCACTTTGCTTTTCTTGTAGTATCCTTATCTGGCTTTGGTATCAGGATAATGCTGGCCTCATAAAAAGAGTTTGAAAGTAAGTCTTCGTCCTCAATTTTATAGAATAGTTTGAGAAGAATTGGTGTTAACTTTTCTTTAAATGTTTGGTGTGATTCACCAGTGAAACCACCTGGTTCTGGACTTTTCTTTGTTGGCAGGTTTTTGCTTACTCTTTCAATCTCCTCACTCTTTATTGACCCATTTAAATTTTCTATTTTTTCATGATTCAGTCTTGGTAGGTTGTATGTTTCTAAGAATTTATCCATTTTTTTCTAAGATATCCAATTTGTGGGTATAGTATTCTCTTATGGTCCTTTGAATTTCTATTATATCAGTTGTTATGTTGCCTCTTTCATTTCTGATTTTATGTATTTCAGTGTTCTCTCTCTTTTTTTCTTATTTGGGCTCCCTAAGGGTTTATTGATTTTGTTTATCTTTTCAAAAAACCAGCTTTTAGTTTTGTTGATTTTTTTCTGTTGTTTTTCTGGTCTCTATTTCATTTATTTCTGCTCTTGTCTTTGTTATTTCCTTCCTCTACTCACTGTGGGATTAATTTGTTCTTTCTATGGTTCCTTGAGGAGTAAAGTTCGGTTGTTTATTTGTGATGCTTCTTTCTTAATGTAGGTGTTCATCGCTATAAACTTCCCTCTTAGAACTGCTTTTGCTGCATCCCATAAGTTTTAGTATATTGTGTTTCCATTTTTGTTTGTTTCAAGATATTTTAAAATTTCTTCTTTGACCCATTGGCTGTTCAAGTGTGTATTGTTTTATTTCCCCATATTTGTGACTTTTCCAGTTTTCCTTCTATTATTGATTTCTAGTTTCATACCATGGTGGTTGGAAAAGATACTAGATATGATTTCAATCTCTTTAAATCTGCTAAGCCTTCTTTTATGACCTAAGTATGATCTATCTTGGAGAATGGTCTGTGTGCAGTTGAGGAGAATGTGTACTCCACTACTACTCAGTGGGATGTTTTGTATGTATCTGTAGGGTCCATTTAGTCTAAAGTATAGTTCAAGTTCAACATTTCCTTATTGATTTTTTTTTTTGGTTTGAATGATCTATCCATTGTTGAAAGTATGGTATTGAAGTCTCCAAATATTATTTTATATTTATTTCTCCCTTCAGATCTGTTCTTATTTGCTTAATATATTTAGATGTTCCAGTGTTGAGTGCATATATATTTACAATTGTTATATCTTCTTGATGAATTGTCCCTGTATTATTATATAATGACCTTTTTTGTCTCTTGTTATAGTTTTTTATTTAAAGTCTATTTTCTGATATAAGTATACCTACCCTTGCTTTCTTGTTTTTCGTTTGCGTGGAATGTCTTTTTTCATCACTTCACTTTGAACCTATATATGTCCGCTTGTATTTTCTTGTATATTCACTTTTTTTTAATTAAAAAAAATTTTCTCTGTATTTAATGCCTTAGACTTTATTCAGTATAAGTTTTGAGATAGGAAATCTAACTCTCCTCTCTCACCAAATATTTAGCCAATTTTCCCACCACCATTTATTAAATAATCCATCTACTTTAATCTTATATAAATAGCTATATTTACCTGAGATTATCTTTAAACCTTTTATTTGATTCCATTGCTTTTATCAAGTCAGTACAATATTGCTTTAAATCTGCTTCAATATATATGAATGCAAGTTACAACTTTTTTACTCCCCAGAATACTGGTTATTTTAATACGGTTTTTCTTTCAGATGAATTTATAATCATTTTTCAAGGCCATTTCTCAGCTTCCCCTAACCAAACCTGAACAAGCATTTTGACTTGAAAAAAGAACTGAATCCATAACTAAATCATTCCTTATCCCAACTTCTTTGTCTTTGTTCATACAACCTGGGATTTAAAATCTGTATTATAAATTACATGTTATAAACAGGTTATACATCTGTTTTAAAAGTAATATTTTTGCATTATATTTCTTTATTTCAAGAAAAATTTTGACAGTCATATGTAGTGTTTCTCTCTTTTCTCTGAACTCTTTAAGAAGAGCAAGAGGATACTTTCTAAAGGTACTTCTGTTTCTTCTTACAAATATTTTCCAAAATTATTCTCTTCCTTGGATTGCTATTTCATCTTTTCATTCTATTGCAGAATATTTTGCATAAGCTTCCTATGCTATTATTCATCCTTAACTAGGTTTGCCCATGGCTAAGGGGTTTCATGGGATGTAGGACTTTCAGTTTTAAAACCTGGATAGTCCCAGGAAAGTCGGGATGGGTTGATCATCTACTGAGAGAAGTACATCTAAACTAGGTATGCCCCTGCTGCTTCTGCCGGCTGTTTACAAGTTCCACGGAATAGATTGGGTTTTGTTATTCATATATAATTCCTACCCACTAAAAAACTGATGAAAACATCCCGTGAGATGTGGCTAAAATAGTTACTTTGCCTTTTCACTGGACAACATTACTTTTAATTTCTGGTTTCAGGGTTTTCCAGGTACTCATTTGCACATCTTAAACTAGTTCTGTATCCTGCTTATTATTGCTACCATGGGGCCTTTGCACTTGCTGTTTGCTGTCAGGGATGATGTTCCCTCAAATGAGTTTCTCACTCCCTCGCATCATTTAGATGCTCCTCAAATGTCACTTCCGCAGAACAGGCTTCATTGACTCCTCCATCCAACCGTGCCTCTCCCGTGAACCTTGTTTGCTGGTTTTTCATCACACATATTATTTGTCTTCCCAACATCCTGTAGGCTCCACGAGGGCAGGGCCTGATCTGTTTTAATTTCCACTGTACATCCAGGGCTTACTGCAGCTCCCAGCATAGGGTAGGCATTCAACACAATTTTGCTGTATCAGCGACTGTGTATATGCCCTTGCAGGTAGGTGTCTATCCCCGTTACGCCTGTGTATACGTTCCTCAGCTGCCTATATTCCTTCTGTGCTATTATGATGGAAAGGAGGTGATTTTTCATACTTTTTGTGTGTGTGCAAATGGTAACTTGCAGATTGGGTCCGAGCTCAAAAGACTCATGAATTCTAGATGACGTTATTACAACACCTTAGTGGTGTTTATATTTGACTATTTCACTTCTAATCGCATGAGGCTTTGATTCTATTTAGGAGGCTATTTCCTTTTGGTTTTCAGGTTCACACTTCATATCTTCAGGGCACCAAGGATCAGGCAGCTTCTGCAGCCCCAGCTCACTGCCCCACTGTCCCCGTGGCAGGGCCATTTAGTTCCTGTTCTGGTCATTGAGAGTGTCCACAACTGACTGAAAAGTTCATATGAAATGGAACACGCTGGGAAAATCTCAGGCGAGGTGCCTGGGAAACAGATGAAAAACAAACATACAAAAACACACCAGTTAAGTTGGAAAATAATCAGTTTAGGCTGACTTTCAAAACTTCCGCCCCAGCCAGTGGCAAAGAGGAGATGTCCTTTGCAGTTCATCATTTGTCTTCTCTGGGAAGGAAAAGAAGCATGAAGAACTGTGTGAAAAGTGGTCCCCGAGGAATGAGCTCTATCTCTCCCAGTGAAATTTATCTTTGTAAAAAAAAAACCCAAGAAGCATCACTGGAGTCTCCATGCTGACAGTCTCAGGAGCTGTTTCAAAGGGGAGGTGTTTGTTGAGACTTAATCCTGGAAAACAATTTTCTTCTCAAGATGGATGGAAGTGAGTTATGGAAACTTAGAGGAAATAATGGAAAATTATCTGAAATGAAGCAATCTGACTTACTTCCTTTGGGAAGAGATTTTTGTTCAAAAACATTTATTGAAAAGACATCAATATTAATGTGTGTTCTCCTCAAGCTATGAGATGCTCAGAGTGTTGTTCAACTTTTGGTTTTCAACCTCATGGGCTATCCCTCCTAGCTTTTGATTTGGAAACAGAAGTTCTCATTTATATTTCAAAATTCTTTCATACACCTCATGAGCTTCCCAAATACAGAAACTTAAATGAAGAGAGGCTGGTAAATACAAACCAGATATTTCCTTCCCAGACCCTCTCACATGCATGAATGGCAGGCTTAGAGCATCTTACTAGGCATGCAAATTGCTCTTTTCTATCAGTTTTGAGACAAGTGTCCAAATCCCACTTGCAAGATACGGTAACTCTATTTGATTGGGTAGCTTCTCTCTTTCTCTTTTGCTCTCTCCCTATCTCTCTGTGTGTCTCTGTCTCTCCTTCCTCCCTCCTCTTTTCTACCCATACACATTCATTCTCTTAAGCTTTCTCATGATTCTCTCCTTCTAACCCTACTCCTCAAAATGGGGTCTCTACTCATCTCAGAGAACATTTCCTCAGCAGCGTGTGTAACGGATTACATCAAAAGAGGAAATCGCATTTAAAAAGCACAAAATCACTTTATAGGAGAAAAGAAAGACAGTAGACAGTTCAGTTCTGAAGGAACGTGACGTTGGCCCTCGTGTAACTCTGATCTGAACTTGGATTTTCTAATTGTGCTTCCTTGGAACCTTTGTCATCTTCAACCATACACAGAGATTGCCATCAGCTGTCGTGAGATGATCATTCCTTGACTGTGATGTGGCTACAGTTACGATGGTCTCAGGGAAGGGGAAATAAAGGGATAAACGGTAATAAAACTTCATTCTCTTTATTGCCCCATCACTTAAGTTTCCACAAATCCATAATACAATTTTGTATTATATTTGGTGAATATACCAACATGTTCTTACCTATTCTACTGTTGATAGACATTTGGGATTTCATTTTTATTTCATTTCTCTTTTCAGATTTCCAACTCAATGTACATGTACGTATAAGAGGCTTCACTGTAGATTTGGAGATGAGGCGGTTAAGTGTAGTTGGGGCAAAACACACTTAAAAAAATAAGCATGTTCTTAGCACCAGTATTTATAATAGCTCCAAGGTGGAAAATACCCCCAAATCCATCAGTAGTAGAATGTGGATAGATATATTCACAGAATGAAATAAACACTACACCAAACAAGAATGAATATACTAAAACTAAACCACATGCAACATTATGGAGGAAACTTACAAAAATATTGTTAAGCAAAAGAAGCGGCACAGAAAAGCGTTTGTACTGTATGGTTCTATTTATGTGCAGTTCAGAAACAGACTGACCTGTGGTGTTAGAGTTCAAGAATGTGGTTACACTTGGCCGGAGGGGGAGAGCAACTGCAAAGGGACACAAAGGAGGGGTCCGTATGCTGGTCATGCTGTTTCTTGGGCTGGATTCTGGTGACGTGAATGTATTCCAGTTATGAAAGTGCATCAAGCTGTACACTTAAGATGTGTGCATGTGTACACATATGATTTGTGGTTGTTTAATAAAGGTTGTTTAATAAAAAGTTCAAAGAGTGACTGTTATCAGAGTCTAAAGAAAAAGGAAAAATGATCTTTTGATAGGAGTCCCCTAAAGCGTACCTCTCATTTCCTAACCTTGTTTCCCTGTCTCAAGCCTCACTCCCTCCCCTCCCCTCCCCCACCACCCTGCACCAAATTGATGTCTCTCAGCATCATTCCTTCTTCTCCACTAAATCCTGGAATGTGATAACCCACAGCCTCACATTGCCCAGATCAGGGGTACCCATTCTAGATCCCAGGACAACACCTTAGGCACCTTCGGTGTGACCCTCCAGGTTGGGCTTTAGCATCCTAAGTCCTGGTTGTCCTGAAGTCTCTCCATTGGTGGGAGGTGAAGAGGTGAAGATGTGTTCTCTCCTGCTTCCCTCTCATCCAGGCACACACATTACCCTTGACAAACAATAGCTATACAGTCCAAATCCATGTTAAGGACAAAAAAGCAAAGACTTTTTTTTCCCTAAAAGCAACATAAAGTGCAAATATTTTACCTTTATCTTCTCATCCTCCTGCAATGGTTCAAAGTGCAGTCTCTGGAGTCAGACTGTCTGGTTCTGGATCTTTCTGTGGATGTGAGACACTGGGTAGAGCCTTTAACTACTCAAGGCTCGAGTTTCTGTAAAATGGATGTCAGAGTGAATCTTTCTCAAAGAATGGAAGGCCGGCTGGGAGGATTAAGCCATGAGCACAGGCCTGGCACATCTTTAGCAATGACCATCCTTATAGACCTCATCCAGCAGACGCAGTGTGTCCGAGGAGGACAGCCATGTTCCTGGAAGCTCCTCTTAGCTGTGCAAAGAACCAGAGCAGAACAATTTTGGGGGCATCTAGCCATCTCTGCAGGGGAAGAGCAGCAGCATACACATTTTTCCTTCCCTTGTCCAGAGCAAACCCCAGGAGTTTCAGTCCTCCTGTTTCTGTTACACGTCTTTTCTGATTTATTTTCAGTGCATGCCTGGGAGCAGACATGGGCAGGGAATATTAAAGTGTGAGGAGTCCAGGAGCCTCTTGGACTCAAACATTGAGATGTGGGTCCTTCGGCCAGGGCTGCCCCTGCCGATGGGTGGTTTGGGCATCCTCACCAGCTGGACTCCCCCCAGCTGTCAGCATCAAGCCTAAGGCTCACCCAGGGCAGGTGCTCTTGGGGCTGGGATGGATCAGGGACTACTCAGTACAACCTCACGGTTGAGGGGTGTCTAGAGAGTTTCAGAATGTTCCGATGGTTTGTCTTTATTGCTGCAACCCAGCCATGAGGGGCAGAGGATTTCTTTTGTTTATTGTGATAAAATACACATATGTTAAAATCGACCATTTTGAAGTGTACAATCTAGTGATATTCTTATAATGCTGTGCAACCATCACTACTCTCCAGTTCCAGAGCATTTTCATCACTCCAAAAGGAAACCTTGTACCCATTAAGCAAGCATTCCCTATCCTCCTCTTCTTTCTGCCTCTGACACCCACTAATCTGCTGGAGTATTTTTTTTTTTTTGCGGTACGCGGGCCTCTCACTGTTGTGGCCTCTCCCATTGTGGAGCACAGGCTCCGGACGCGCAGGCGCAGTGGCCACGGCTCACGGGCCCAGCCGCTCCGCGGCATGTGGGATCCTCCCGGACCGGGTCACGAACCCGCATCCCCTGCATCGGCAGGCGGACTCTCAACCACTGCGCCACCAGGGAAGTCCTGCTGGAGTATTTTTAATTGCTCCTACAATTTGGTTTCAAAGAGAAAATGTCATGTAGCCACCTCTGTCCGGTTACTTCAGGTCTTTTGCTAACTGTTCAGTCATGGAAGTTCTTGAGGGTCTTAGCGGGAGTCACTGCTGGATTCCCAAGAAGCCCTAAATATTAATTAAGGAGATTTCTCAGGATTTCAACAGATGTAGCTAAGCTTTCAGACTGGTCCAGGGTATCCCAGGCCCTGCTCCTCCTGTTCCAAAAACCTACTTTTCCTTCCTACTGTCCTACCTACCCCACTGCTATTCTTCCCCGCAGGGCATGAACTAGAGGAGCGATGAGGGGCCCTCCGGACTGATGCCAGGAAAGCCAGGGCGGTCCTTGAATGAGCTCCCAGCGAGAGGGCCTCTGTCCACCTCAGTGTCAACTGGCTAACTTCTTCTACACTCCAGGAACCTCCCTGTGCCAGGGTGTGGTGGTGGCCCCCCAAAGATATCTTCACGTCCTAATCTCGGAACCTGTGACATTTACCTTATGTGGTGAAAGGTGTCATTATATTAAAGATCTTGAGAGGATGCACTTGTCCTGGATTATCTGGGTGAACCTTTATAAGAGTACAATCTCATGTATCTTAATGAGGCATCATCCCTTATGAGCGAGGCAGAGGGAGTTTTGAGACAGACGCACGGAGGAGAGCAGACAGCAATGCAACCACAGAGGCAGAAATTGGAGCAGTGGGCTCATAAGCCAAGGGATGATGGCAGCCGCCAGAAGCTGGAAGAGGCAAGGAACAGATTCTCTCCTACAGTCCCCAGAGGGAGCACAGCCAGCCCTGACACCTGGATGTCAAACTTCTGCCTTCCAGAATTGTGAGAGAATCCGTTTTAGTTGTTTTAATTCACTCAGTTTTTGGTAATTTGATGTGGAAGCCCTAGAAAATGAATACACGGGGGTGCAGTGCCTTTTTCAGCAACCACAGGGCAGATCCCTAGTGACACTTTTATTAGTTTCTTATCACTGCCATAATAAATTACTACTACACATAGTGACTTTAAGTGGCTTAAAGCAACACAGTTTTGTTTTTTTTTAATCTTACAGTTCTGAACATGAGTTCTGGACATGGTTTGACATGAGTTTTATGGGACTAAAATCAAGGTGTTGACACGGCTGGGTGCCTTCAGGAGGCTCCAGGGGAGAATCCATTTCTTTGCCTTTTATCCATCTTCTGGAGGCCACCTGCTTCTAGAGGCATGGCCTCCATCACCCTGACCTCTGCTTCTGGCCTCACATCTCCTCTGACTCTAAGTCTCCTCTTACAAGGACCCTTGTGATTACACTGGGTACCCAACTGGGTAATACCCATAATTATACGATCTCCACATGTTAAGATTTTCAACTTAATCACATCTGTAAAGTCCTTTTTGCCATGTAAGGTAACATATTCATAAGTTCTGAAGATTAGGGTGTGGACATCGTTGGGGGCCATTATTTGACTTTGTTTTGAGATCTCAGATGACTACACTTTGGCTAATAGGAAATATTCCTAGCTCTTATGTGAGTCAGGACCCTACTCTTGAAATCTGAATCTGCTCCAGCTAGTTTAAGCAGAAAGAGTTAACTCTCCTGGCAGCACACAGCTTACCCAGAATTGGAGGAGCCTAAGGAAGAGACTCAGGACCAAGTGGCCAGGACAGACTCCTAAAGCTGCAGAGCAGCTCAGGGCCACCAAGGGAGCTGCTTGTTTTTGCATGTCACCTTCTGGCTCGATTGTCATGTGCGTGCATTCAAGACTGCAGACACCTGAAAACAAGAAGCCTATGCTCTGTTTCATTCACCCCTTTCTTCTCTCTGGTGTCCTTTGTGAACTGGATACTGCAACCCAATTGGAGGGTCACTGTTTCCCAAATAAAGCCCTGGTCCTGCTGGGTCCACCCCTTCACTCTCCCTTCCACTTCTGCTTCCTTTTGAGTTCAGCACAAACTCTCCACTCTCGAGGAAACTTCCCCTTTCCCCCATGTCCCCTGCCCCAGCCCCGCGCAGCTCTCCTGAACTTTATGCGTCACCACTCACAGCCCGTCATGCTGTCATGTTCATATTCTAACCACCTGCACCTGTAGCTCTCCCGGCTCTGAGTCCCGTGGGGCAGGAACTGCTCCCTGCCCATCTTTGCAATGCTCCCCAAGACAACCACAAGGCTGGTTAGTAAAGTTCAGTAAATGTAGCTGCATCCCTTAACGCCTTCGAGACCACTTCCTCATTTGGAAATTAGGAGAGCATTAGGACAACAGATAAAGATGACAGAAACATTTGGAGAGCCTACTATGAAGGAAAGTACATGTCTTACAGAAAGCCAGAGATAGGCCAGGACAGAAGGTGACAACTTTGTCATTTTACATATTTTTGCTCTTGCATCTGTTTGCATGCTCTCTGAGCCAGGCACCTGGAAGGCTCAGCATGGATGAAATGGCAACAGGCCTTGGAATATTGTGGCCAGGGCCTGCCTGGCCTGGGGAGGGGTTTGTCTTGCAGGTCTCTCTCTCCAGAGGGCACGGGAGCTGCTAACTCACATCTCTGTTCCTCTGCTCCTCTGTTCCTCTGGTTGGGAAATGAAGGCTCAGAAAATTAACTTCTGGTGCTTCTTAAACCTGTCAGACAGAGGGTCACCTGAGCAAATGGAGGTTGCTTCTTCTGGCCTAACGTGTTCACAAAACGTCTCTTGCTGGCCAACTTGGCAGGTGTTCTGGAACAGAAGTCCTGGCTGCTAGGTTGCCAATAATAAAACTTCTGTGGGTACAGTATTGCCAACTGGCTCCTATCCTTGTGGGTTCTCTATGGGAGGACGTCTGTCCTCTGAGGCGAGAGGTCTGGTGAGGCCTCTGGTGGTAGCAGCACCCCGAGGACAGGACTCGAATGCTAGGGAGGTTCCTCTAAGCATCATCTCCACCTGTACCTTCCCTATTCCTTCCTCCTATCACCTTCCCTCCCATTTGCTACTTACCTTGACTCCCCTAGGGCTAAAGGCTAAAGATGGACTTTCCCAGCACAGCAGGTCATGGAAATGTCCTACATTGGGTTGGATGCCCTCTTACCGCCCTTGTTCCTATGCCCCATCCTGAGCCCGCTCTCCACACTCGTCCTCACTGTCACCTTTGCTGGAGCCCAAGATGACCCACAGGTGACTGCCACCTCACAGCATGGTCATCGGAAGGACTATAAACCAGTGAACTACCTCTGTTCACTTCCAAAGGTCAAAGGGACTGGTACACATGAAACTCTGCCCTGGCCCCCATGGGAGACAGAATAATGTCCCCCAAAGTTGTCCACCTCCTAATTACTGGAAACTGTGAACACGTTATCTCATATCACACAAAGGACTTTGCATATGTGGTTAGGGTATCGAATCTTGAGAAGTGGAGATTAACCTGTATTACCTGGGAGAGCCCAAATCACAGGGGGACTTATAAGTGAATCAGGGAAGTAGGGGACTCTGAGAAGATGTGAGGACGAAGCAGAGGTCAGAGTGACATGAGTCGTGAGCCCCGGAATCAGGGCACCCTCTGCAAGCCGGAAAAGACAAGAAGACAGATTGTCCCCTAGGTCTTCCAGGAGGAAAGTAGTCCTTCAATTTTGGAACAGTGAGACCCATTCTGGATTTCTGACGTCCAGGACGACACGGTGATAAATTTATTTGTCTTAAGCCACTGAGTTGGCGGTTATCAGTTACAGCAGTGATGGGAATCTGTAGGGCCTTCTTGGAAGGTTGCTACCTTCTGTCAGCAGGTGAGCTAATGATCACTTGCCAAAGGCTAGAGGCAGACAATTTTACTGACTCAGGGGCTGAAGAATAAGGGAGAAGTTGGGAGCAGAACTGGTTTTCCTGTTGCCACTGCACTTTCTGAGGAGGGAGCCATTGGACTTTGAAAGCTCCAAGACTAGGAAGGAACTTGAAGCAACCCTGTTGCCCAATTCTCCGTAGATATTCTAACCCGGAAGTCAGAGTTCCTCTGCTGGTTCCCTCCCATCACCTCCCAGACGCTCCCTTCATGCTCTGCTCCCTCTCGCTTCCAACTCAGACTTAGCACAGTTTCCACTCTGCACACCTAGTGTGCTGCCTGCTTTAGTACTAGCTCGGCTCCCTGGACCCTGATCCACTGCAGGGAAACTTCTATGTGTTTTGAATGATTTCCTTAGTTGTGTCTACTCTCTGCTTATTTCCATTGAACCTGGGCTCTCTCTGGGTGACTGGGATGGAGACCTTGTTCCTACTAGCTGCCCTGCTTCTGTAGGAAAGGGTAGGAGCTCGCTCTAGTGTACTGGTCAGTGCCACATGTAGGCCACTGATCTGATGCCCCATCACTTTGTAGCCCTAGCTCTGGTCCTTCTTTTTCATGTCTGCATCTTTGTTTAATCCCTTGCCACTCTCTAGTATCAGCTGCACGTTCCTTCACTACCAGCTCCTGTGGACTTTCTGCATGCTAAGCCCTGAAGCCCGTTTCTTCCAAGGCTAGGTCCCTTGCATCCGAGTCCCAGAACTCCTGTAGAGTCCAGACAACCTGCTTCCTTTTTTTCCTCTACTTCACAGCCTTGCCACCGTTTGCCTTTCCTCTGCTGCTTTCTATGCCTGCCCCAGGATTAATGGTGGATCAGGCAAGCCCAGTCCGAAGAGAAACCACGTCAGTCATTTTAACAGAGAAAATTTATTATAAAGAATTGCTCATTAGTTGTGAAAGAACTGAATAAGCCAAAAGAAAACACTCGTGTATTAAGAAGTAGCAATCACCATCCTTAAGGGTGAGGGAATAGAAAGAAGAAATTGAAATGATCTGTGAGCTGAAGCTCAGGCTTCTGTGAAAGGGGCACTCACTGCCAGGAACCAATGTCTCTGAACTTGAAGGTGGGCATGTACTGCTGGGATCCAGGCTTCTGGGGGTGGTGGTGTACTGGCCAGGTGGTGCTGGCATCGCGGAGGGTGTGAAATTGAGGCTGGTTCTGCAAGTGACTGTAGGATAAACTGTCCACTGGTTTTAATTGCTTCTCCTGGAACAAACTGTGACTGCTGGGGTGAAGAAAAGTCTGGGGTCCCATTGTCAGGAACAGAAATTAACACATTCTTTCTCTCTCTGAGGGTTGTCAAATTTAGCAAATAAAAATACAGGATGCCCAGTAAAATTTAAATCACAGACCAACAAGAGATAATTGTTTCGTGTATGTATATCTCATGCAATATTTGAGACAACTTACACTAAGACAGTAGCTGTTGTTCATCTGGAATTCAAATTCGTTTGGGTGTCCTGTATTTTATCTGTCAACTCTACTGTCTCCCTCCAGAACCCCAATTTCCAGACCTACCAGGAAACTGTTGGCACAGCAGCAATGTGGTTTGCAGGGTCCTCACCCCAGCACCATGTGGACGAGTAGAAGGAGTGGATTTGGAGTTGAGATGTGATACCTTAATAACTGGCACAGTGAGTTATTGTCACACCAACCCCTTCCTCCTACAAAGTCCCTTAGGTACTTACTGGTTTGCTTATACCCACAGTTAACATTTTGGGAAATTCTAAAGATTCCAGAAATCTGAAACTAGCAATCCATGGGGGAGAGTCAAGGAAAAATGGCACACTGTGTCATCTCTCAGAGCCCCCCTCTCAGACCCAGTCTTTGCACCTTGGAGCGTCTCCCGGAGGCATCTCCCACACCGTGGAGCGTGGTAGGACCCTTGGTCTACCATGAGTTTGCTTCCTCATCTCTTCCCCCCTTGCCCTTGAATATATGTGGGCGAACGACAGTGGTGGAGGATGCAGAGGGGCAGTGGGAGCACAGATGTATGTGAGGAAGTGTAGTGCGTTCATGAAATGACATCAAAGTCTCTGCATTTACTTTTTATCCTGAAAAAATGATGAGTTTTAAAAAACTTGGTCACAGAATGAATAACATTCTGGGAACAAAGATGAACAAACAGGGGCTTCCCTGGTGGCGCCGTGGTTGAGAGTCCGCCTGCCGATGCAGGGGACACGGGTTCGTGCCCTGGTCCGGGAAGATCCCACGTGCCACGGAGCGGCTGGGCCCGTGAGCCATGGCCCCTGAGCCTGCGCGTCCGGAGCCTGTGCTCCGCAACGGGAGAGGCCACAACAGTGAGAGGCCCGCGTACCGCAAAAAAAGATGAACAAACAGAACCCTAACTTATGTGGCTGATTTCACAGATTTTGACAGGTTTCTGGCTTTTCCAACAGCTACGCAAGTTCCCCTGGGGACCCTGTTGGAATAAAGTCAGGACAACGTGTTGGGTCCCGTGGCTCCATGGTTTCATTCAATCCCCTACTCCTTTCTCCCCTTCTAGGTGCTTGCTTCTTTGTAGCCTGATGTTCAGGGGTCCACCCAGCTGACATCCACTCACTCTGGCAATCTTATCTTTCATTTCCATGCTAGCCCTTCTCAGTACTAGCACAGAAGGAAAACATACTCTTACCCAAACATGATATGCTTGTTTATTGAGAAAGTCATCCTTAGAGGATTATTGTCTTCCCCTAATAACAGCTGAATGTGAGTAGACATAAGCTCTCAAATGATCAGGATAATCCCCCTGAGATGTTATCAATGTGTTTTGTATTTTTTCAAAATGGAAACAGCTTCAGTGTTTCTGATTGTGAAAGTAATACATGTTTATTGTAGAAAGTTCAGAGGAAAAAAATACGGGTTGAATTACAATGATGAAAATACATCACCCAGAGAAAGTCACCATTTAAACTTTGGAAAATAAAAGTCCAAATATTTCACTAAGCACATACATACACCTTCACACCCCCCTTTTGTTGTGATTTTATTTTAAAAAAATAACATGTTACTCACATTAGCTAAGTTTTAGTGCAGCAATAAATTAACTCTGGATTCTCAGCGGCTTGATAAAACAAAGATTATTCCTCTTTCATACTTTTGCAACACAGGTTGGCAGGGACTCTCCTCTACTCAGCCGTTCAGCGAGCCAAGCTACCGGAGACAGACCACATCGTCTGGACCACGGGGTTGTCTTGGTTGCTGCAAGAGGGAAGAGAGACTGGAGAATCAGGCTTTGGCTTTTTACTTCCTCAGCCCAGAAATGACACAAGTCACTTCTGCGCACACTTCACTGGCCAGAACTAGTCAGATGATCCCACCCAACTTCAATGAAACTGAAAAATAAGACTTTCTGTGTATGCCCAGAAGAGGAAAAAGACCACAAATTGGTAATCTGGTAATGTCTCCCACACATTGGTTCATACTATACATACTACTTTCTAATCTACTGTTTTCAGCCAACAATTTGTCATGGGCATCTTTCTGAATGTCATTATCATTTTTAGTGGCCACACAGTATATTACCACAAGGTTGCACCATATTTGAATGGCATAATCCCTTATTAATGGTTGAGTATCATGTTTGTTTCATTTTTCTCTAATAAAAACAGTGGTGTGAAGAACATTCTTATACATGGTCCTTGTGCAGTTGCCGAACTATTTTCCTAGTTCGAATTCTTCAACGTGAAATTTCCTGGTCAGAGAAGGTGGACATTTAAAAATAATTTGTTACATATTAAGCAAAAGTTCTACAGAAAAGATGAACCAATTGAATCCTGAGAACAGTGGTCAAAATGCTTGTTTCCCCACATTGTTCCAAGGACTAGATATTAAAATTCTCTTTTAACACAATGAATAGAAAATGGTATTTTATTTTAAATATTCTGTTTCTTTGTCTCCAGTGAGAGAAAATTTTTTTCATGTGTTTATTAGGCCTTTGAATAACTTATTTTGTGGACTAATCCATTATTTCCTTATCCCCTTGGAGTGACTGTCTCTTTGCTTAATAATTATTACATCAACATATCATATATATTAAGTATATCAACATTTTATAAAATAAATTACAAATATCTTCCCATAATTTTGTCTTGTAACTTTGGGGTTTTTAATTGTAAAGAAAATTTTAATTTTCAAGTTATCATATATTGTTTTCATTGTATCTGTCTTGGTGGTTTTCATGACAACTTGATCACCACTAAGTGTACCACTGCAAGTTCTTCACTGCCTGCAGGATAAAGTCACTTTGTACACACCTCTGTTATAACACATATCTCACTGCATTACACTCAGTTTACGCATCTGTCCATTTCTTTAGACTGCAGGCTCTCTGGGGCCATTTTTAATGTTGTGTTTCTTTCACTAGTTCTAGTGTCTGGCACACAGTAGACCTTAATTGTTGAACTGATTACTGAATTTAATGAATGAATGAGTAAATGAAAAAAACAGCATTTTGAAGGCTTAACTTCCAACCTGAACCTATAAAGTGATGGAAAATTCACACACATTAATGTCAAAATTTACCTTAGGCATCCAGGGGAATAAACTTTGGAAGTTACCAAAGAGCAAATAGTTTACAACTAGTTGTTTTAGCGAATGTCTCATGCACTTTAATTTGGATTGATCAGAACTTGGAAAAACCTAGAGCCAAGGTACGCTTCAGAGGAACATGGTCCATAACTGATGCAGCTAGTGACCTTTTCTGGGCAGTTGGGTCACTTGTGAGTGACCCTGTCCTCAGTCTGGTCTTCCACAAAAGCTTCCATCGGAGCAGCTGACCAATCACCTTAGCTTTTTCGGACTCTCAGCAAGGGAGCTTTGGGATTTCCCTGGTGGTCCAGTGGTAAAGAATCTGCCTTCCGATACAGGGGATATGGGTTCGATCCCTGGTCGGGGAACTACTATCCCACATGCTGCGAGGCAGCTAGGCCTGTGCACCACATCTACTGAGCTCGCACGCCTCAAGTACAGAGCCCACGCACTCTGGAGCCCACGCACCACAACTAGAGAGAGAAAACCCACACGCCACAACTAGAGAGAAGCCTGCGCCTCACTGAAGGTCCCGCATGCCGCAACTAAGACCCGACGCAGCCAAAAAAAGAAAAAATTAAAAATTTAAGACTAGAATGCTGGTTACCAGGGAATGAGGTATGGGGAATAGGAGACATGTTGTTTAAGGTTACAAACTTTAAAAACAAACAAACAAACAAACAAATAAGGGAGCTTCAAGCAATCAGATTTTAACAGCCAATTAATCCCTCCGGATGATGTCTGTGTAGCACTTAGCATGTTCCCGTAATGAAAAAGAACATTACCAGCTACCTAAAAGTGCCCCCTCCCTCAAGTCACCTCACAGTCATTAACTTCTCCCAAAGGTATCACTATCCTATAGTGTTTCATCTGTTTGTTTTTTTTTTTTAAACGTAGAACTGAGTGAAGAAGTTGACACTGAGTACGAAGGATGCTCAAAGTGTGTGGACCCAAAATGTCACCTCTTGCACTAACTTGGATGGCCCCGGTTTCTGTATGAGGCAACAGAAGCCCCTAGAGTCCACTCACTCTACAGGTTACCATTGCAGTTGAACATTCATGAGATGCCTCCTCTCTTTGTCACCTCTGAGACCTCTCCAGAATCTCTCAGTTGGGGAGGAAAGGATGATTGGGGGTGCCAGCAGACCACCTTTGGGATGAAAAAAAGAGATACAGCATGAGAACAAAGAGGATCTCCATCCTTTCTCTAGTTATTATGTTTAACTTGTAAAGTGACTGAGAGGCAGGAGACATTGATTATGCATGCACAGCACATTCTAGTTTGCAAACTAGGTCTGCATCTATTCCTTCCTGCTTCCCCTCCTCAACCCCACGATTGTCATCCACATATGACTGACAAGGAAACTGAGGTTCGCACAGGTATGTCACTTGCAAAAATCTGATAATTACCGAGGGTGGAGGTAGGGATGGGACATCTATGCCCTCCTCTGGGTCTCATAGAGACCCAGATGGCAGTCAGGAGATTTTTAATAGCGTGCATTTCATAGAGAAGCAGCGTGAGGCTCAGAGATGTTAAGGCACCTGCCCCAGGTGGCACAGCTGAGACTCCACTCCAAGCCTGGTGTCCATCCTGGTATGTGGTGCTGTCATTCAGATGGTGATGCTGCCTGTTCTGCATGAATAACTGGTAATGAGTTAGCAATAATTAGAGTAGGGGCCTGAAAGTTTGGAGAAAAAGAGAAGTCGGTGAAGAATAGACTCAGCACAGTGGCTGACTTCATTTCACAATGTTTATTTTCCATTCATACACCACTCGGCATGTCTCATTTTTGGGGGGTGGGGTACGCGGGTCTCTCACTGCTGTGGCCTCTCCCACTGCAGAGCACAGGCTCCGGACGCGCAGGCTCAGCGGCCATGGCTCGCGGGCTCAGCCGCTCCGTGCCATGTGGGATCTTCCTGGACCGGGGCACGAACCCGTGTCCCCTGCATCGGCAGGCGGACTCTCAACGACTGCGCCACCAGGGAAGCCCCAATGGGGTTGATTTTTAAGGAAGCATTAGGAGGAGCAGAACGTGACTGCTGTGCAGTATTGACTAAGATCCATTATCCAACCACATTTGCTCTGATCTTATCACTGGCCGACAAAGAGAAATAGGACATTAGAGTGTTTCTACAAAGCTGTATCCAAGGACGAGAGAAGGCCTGATCCCACTGCGGTGAGGAACCTGCGTCCCTTCTGAACCGTCTGGCGTGAAGAGCTGGTCTTGTGGACGGACAGAGCAAGGAACTGGAGGGGCTGCTTGGTCTCCACACACTCCTCCTCTCTGCTCCCTGGGTTCTGCCAGCTACTGTGGCATCAGGGGACACACAACAGAATGCTACTGAGAGAATCCAGCTGCAGTGCTCTTTGTGCCTCAGTCTCCTCACCTGCAAACTAGGTATAATTATTATACTTCACTCATCAACTTCTTGTGGGGATTAAGTGAGTTAATTAAGGTACACCCCAGGACTTCCCTGGTGGTCCAGTGGTTAAGACTCTGTGCTTCCACTGCAGGGGGCACAGGTTCGACACCTGCTTGGGGACCCCAGATGCCGCGTGGCCCCAAAAATGAATTTATTAAAAAAAAAATAAACGTGAACATCTGGGAGAAGTCCCTGGCTTGTAATGCAAGCTATGGAGGTGTTAGCCATTATTGTTTTTGTTGTTACATCTGGAAGAAGGAAAACATTGTCAAATCTATCAGAATCAGGGTACAGATCCTCCATGCAGTTCTTTAGGTATGTGATGAAGAGATATACATGGATTCTCTTTGGTGATGGAAGTTTACCAAGGGATAGAGAAAATTTTCTTCCCCAGAATTCTTGGAACAGCCCTGTATCTGTGCAGAAGTACCAGTGATAACGGCTAGTTATGAAAGGGGTGACTTGGGGGCGGGGATGTCAATGAACTGAAGTCTCAGAATGCCGTGGCTGACTGCCTTCTGTGTTTGCTGGGGTTTTTACCTGTAGGGCTTTTGGGGGCTTTTGAGCCTTTATGAGTTTGGGCAGAGCTGAGTTGTTCTGTGATAATAAAAGCTTGAGGAATCTGAGGTTCTATGGACAAGAGGGAAGATGTGTCTAAAAGTTGATGTTGCCTGGGAGGATGAGAGGAGAGCAAAACAGCAACCACGAAACATACAGAGAGTGGCGAGGAGGCCTAGGAAGGTTTTAGACAGAACTCTTATATATTTAATGTGGTTTGTGGTAGAACTTGAGACATAAATCCCTTCCTCTGTCCCTTCCATGCATTCTTTGATAGAATTGCAAAATTCACATGGGGAAAATGTTTAGTAGTGATCAAACAGTGATCAAATGTTTAGTAGTGATCAAACAGATGCAGGTGAAGACATTGATAAGCAATATGATACCATTTGAAAAGTAAAAAAAAAAAAAAAAAGTGTGATGTGGTTGGGATAAAATAATTACACCAGCATTGCTCATTCCAGGGTCATTTGGGACCACCCTTTGGGTAATCAATTAGCAATCTATATCAAGGTCATAGAAGCATGTATATCCTTGACAGAACTCTAATCCTATTTCTGGGAATTTATCCCATGGAAATAATTTAGAAGAAAAAAATTCTGAGTTCTGGATGATGTTATATATCGATTGCAGAATGAACTCTAATGGGAAAAAAAGGTGACCAGATCTTAGACAAATGGTTAAGTGAAGAATTTTGTAACCATTATAATGATAATTTTGAAAGCAAGATGGAAAATGCTTATGATATGATACTAACTATGAAAAAGCAGGGCACGAAATTATATTTATACCTTATTAAGCATACAAGCTGTGTTTGCACATAGATAAGGATTAGATGGGAATACAGAAAAATCAAGCTAGTTGATGTGTTGACGGGTAAAATTGTGTGTCTGGGTGCTTGAATTTTTCAAATCCTTTATTCTTGTTAAAGGGTTGTAGAGCTCCTATCTCCCCTCCTCAGCCAGGGGATAGGACAGGGTAAGGGGCTCAGCCCCTGATGGGGCTCCAGGATCCAGGGCCAGGAGTGAGATTGGCAAAAATCCCTGGGGTGGAATAAGAGGCACCTGGCGTCTGCAGCTGGGTCAGGGTGGTTGCAAGAGGAGGGCAAGTTTGCAGCATCAAGTTGAGGAATCCAGACAAGATGGAACACAACTGATAAGATTCTCAGTGGCAAAGAGATCGTTGGGGTCTTTTAGAGAGGACCCATCTATTGGGAGAGAACCAAGCAGGACACAAAAGCAGAGAGGACTCCGTGGTGGTCAGGTCTGGGTTTCCTGCAGGTGGCTTTGAGGGAGGGAGGTGACCCGCATGGTAGCATTATGAAAGTGGAGGACAGGTTCCCCTGGTTGTCCTCTGGATTGTCTCCTTCCCAGCTGAAGGGATACTAGAGTTGCCCCTGGCATGGCCAACAGTCAGGACTTATATACTTGGTTCCAGGTTGCTAGACAACCTAGAGGTTAAAATAGATGGTGAAGTCTTCATGTAAAGGGCAGAGGGGTTGATGTAAAAACAAAGTGGACTTGCTGGGAGAGACACCGGATTCCCAGGTTACTAGACTAAGGATGTCTAAGACAAAGCAAGAGTGTTTGGATAAAGAAGCAAAGGATACTCCAGAAGCAATGGGATGCAGGCACAGATATCTCCTCTGGTTCCTGTTCAAATGTTCAGAGGAGAGCAGTTGCTTTACTGCCCAAAGAGCTTGACTCTTTCCTCTCTCCTTTCATCTCATGGAAAGACAGTGCTTACCCTTTAGACCAGTGGTTCTTAAACAGGGGCAGTTTTACCCCCAGGAGACATTTGAAATGTCTGGAGACATTTTGGGTTATCACAATTGGAAGGGGGTGCTACTGGCATCTTGGCCAAGGAAGTTGCTAAATATCCGACAATGCACAGGACCTGCACTGGCTTGCCTCAGCAGCCAAGGAGTCAATAGTGCCCAGGCTGAGAAACCTTCCTTTAGACCCATCCCATCTACTGGGATGCTCTACACCATGGCCAAGGATAAATAAGGATGATGATGATGATGAAGATGATGACGAAGATGATGATGATAATGATGATGATGATGGTGTCCCATACTTACAATGCACATGTACTTGTGCACACCTAAATTCACAAAATCCTTCTAACCCAGTAAGGTGTGCAGGGGTTATTATTCTTATTTTGGAGGTAAGAAAATCTAGGTTGAGAGTGGGCAGTGATTTATCCAAGATCACACAATGAGCATAAGACAGAGCATTGGTGTCTCACCCCTTTCCTCACTGTACTGAGTGAACTCTGTGAAGAGAAAAGACAAACCGTGAATTTGTCTTGGGCTTACACATTAGCGGTGGGGCTAGAATTCCTCATTCCCAGACTAATATCAACAAACACACCTACAAGAGACACAGAAACTTAGAGACTGACTGTTTAAACGGTGCTGAGGTGATTGTGGAGTTGAAGATTTAGCTGCTTATCTAATTCTGTGTGTCTCAGACCAATTAGAAAACCATATGCAAAGAGCAACATCCATTCACTTCTTTTTTTCTTAGTGGTAGATGTTCCACAGGAATTATTGGTAACTGAAAGATTTATAGACTTTTTCCCCCAAGGATAAGCATGAGTTAAGTATGAACTTGTTTGGTATTTTCTTTATTTGCCAGAAAAAGACTTGATTGTATCCCAGGCATGTAGCATGGCATCAATGTCCATTGCTTTTCATGAAGCCTCACATCCCCAATCATGTTTTTCCTGGAAAATGGCAAGGATGATGCCACAAATCCTTCTCACCCCCTTCCTTGAAGAGTGTCACTGACAAAGGTTGGAAACTCAACTGATGAATAACTGGCTGGAATATAAAGTTGGCATTGTAAAATTGGCAGTGATAAAATCATCAAGAATGACATCCAAATAGCTGGCCCAAATGGCCAAGTTAAACGATCCAGCATCTTAGAGGGATGCTATAGTGTGGAGGGATGTGAGTGAGAAATGGGTGGTGGAAACCAGGGAGGGTTTGGCTCAGTGATCCTCTTGAGGGGTGAATTGTCGTACCCTGGGTATGTAACACCCCTCTGAGCATTTTGTCATTGTATCTTTTTTTTTTTTAATTGAGATATGATTGACATATTATGTAAGTTTAAGGTGTACGTGTTGATACGATACATTTCTTTTTTTTTTTTTTTGCGGTACGCGGGCCTCTCACTGTTGTGGCGTCTCCCGTTGCGGAGCACAGGCTCCAGACGCGCAGGCTCAGCGCCCACGGCCCACGGGCCCAGCCGCTCTGCGGCATGTGGGATCTTCCCAGACCGGAGCATGAACCTGTGTCCCCTGCATCGGCAGGCGGACTCTCAACCACTGCACCACCAGGGAAGCCCTGATATGATACATTTCTATGTTGCAATATGATTACCGCTGTAGTGTTAGCTCCGCATTCTTGCTCACACTTGTTATCTCTTGTCTTCTTCGTGACAGTCATTCTAACAGGTGTGAGGTGATGTCTCATTGTGGCTTTGATTTGTGTTTCCCTGATGATTAGTGATGTGTAACATCTTTTCATGTGCCTGTTGGCCATTTGTATGTCTTCTTTGGAGGAATGTCTATTCAGTGTCTCTGTCCATTTGCTAGTTGGATTGTTTGCGTTTTTGTTGTAGAGTTGTATGGATTCTTTATATGTTTTAGATATTAACTCCTTAAGTACAAGGAGCAAAGGCAAAAATAAACAAGTGGGGCTACACCAAACTAAAATATTCCTGCACGTCAAAAGAAACAATCAACAAAATGAAGAGGCCACATACAGAATGGGAGAAAATATTTGCAAACTATATATCTGTGTTCCAGTGTCCTGAATCAGGGTTTGGTCATGCTACGAGTAACAGCTTTTTAAATAAGACCATTGTCACCCTGAAGACATTAAATGATACTTTTTATTACCACTAGTAGGTACTAGACTTCCATAGGATACAGGGGTGGGGTCTGGGATGAGATGAAGCTCTGGATGCCAGGAATACCTTGAAGAAGAGACAAAACAGCTGCTCAGAGCACTCTTTGAAGTTTCTCCCCTCTGCTTGGCTGTGTTCTGTTAGAATCACTCAGCCCATCCAGCAACAAGCTCCTGCACCTCACATCTCAGAATGGAGCCACCCCAGAGGGACTGATTCTCCTTACACAGGTCCAAGGAGAAAAATCCAATGGGTAGACCTTAATTAGCTGCATGAGTCGTGTCCACCCTGATGGTGGTCAGCTGTGGCCATGAGCTGGGTGCTATGATAACCTGCCCCCTCCCTCCAGAAAAACAGTAACCAAAGTCACAGCACTTACTCTGTGGCAGTTAATGTTCCAAACACTTGCTCATATTAACTCCTTTAGTCCTCCTCACAGCACTGGGAGATAATCCATGAGGTAGGTACACTGAAGATCATCCCTATTCTAGGGATGAGAAAACTGAGGCACAGAGAGGTTAAGTGACTTTTCAAAGGTCACACAGCTAGTAAATTGCAGAGTTGGGGTTAGAGTCTGGGCAATTCTGATCCGTGGTTTTAACCACTACTCCGTACCATGCCTGTTGGAGGGTAGAAGGAGAGAGGCTGCCCCAAAAAAGGTAGAGATGTTGTTTGGAGGAGAGAGGGGGGGTTGGAGGGCAGTCCGGGACTTACCATCTCTCCGACTCATCATTTGTAAAATAGGGGTGGCATCTGCTTCCTGTGGCTGCAACACAGATGAAATGAGAAAATGCTCAAGAAAGGCAGAGT
The DNA here is from genome assembly GCA_004363435.1 of Platanista minor. NCBI lineage: Eukaryota > Metazoa > Chordata > Mammalia > Artiodactyla > Platanistidae > Platanista > Platanista minor. The sequence goes on from RJWK010022544.1 coordinate 29,383, forward strand.
CCCTGGCAGCCAAGGCATCATCGATGTTTGTTCTCATTTTATTCTCTCTTGGTATTTGAAAAGTCCCTTCGAAAACTGCAGACATTTGTGTTAAAGAGGAACGAGAAAGAGCGTTGTGTCCAGGCTCCAATAGGGAAAGCCACATTTGAAGGTGGTGGCAGGAGTAGGGATAGAGCCCTACAAGGTGGAGATGGATGCAGGAACAGCATTTGGGCTTTGTGGCAAGGTTTCCCAGGTAAAGATTCACTTTCAAGTGCTCCAAGCTTGGGGCCCCTGTGTTTCATCTTATGAGGAAGTTGAGACCCCTCAGAGAGTCATCATGGGGCTTTTCCTGGCCTCACAGCTTAGCACTGTGCCTGCCCTGGACTGAAGCAGCTCCCAGAGGTAGGCTGAATATGTTTCGTTTAAAGGGGAAGAAGTGAAGCATGTGGG